>JAGGAV010008090.1:0-17326 GCA_017657295.1 Termitomyces sp. DKA64 | reverse complement strand
GCTCCCTGACACCCATGGCTACAATGCCATCATGGTGGTAGTGGACCTCTGTGGCAAGCAAGCCCACTTCATCCCCATTCACACCACTTGCTCTGCCATGGGCACCACAAACCTGTACTGGAAGGATGTCTGAAAGCTCCATGGCCTTTCCACAGAGTGCACAAATTGAAACATTATGCAGATCTTTAAAGCATTCATCCTTTGTGATCAGAAGGACTGGGTGGATTGCATGCCCATGGTAGAGTTTGTGATCAACACAAGCATGTATGAAACCACAGGATATGCACCCTTTGAGCTCAACAGTGGCTACATGCCATTGATGATCAAGGAATGTTGTACTGATGAAGTGATCCACCAAGGAGTCAAGGAGTTTGTGCAGAATTCACTAACAAACCTGGCAAATGCACATGATGCAATTATTGAGGCACACATCTTTCAGACATGTCATGCAAATAACTGCCAGGGAGAAGAACCAGTGATTGACAAAGGCAGTTTGGTGTATTTGTCCACCAAGAATCTGAATTTGCCCAAAGGATGAGCAAGCAAGCTTTGCCCTAAATGGGTGGGACCATATAAGGTCCTGGAAGCTGAGCCTAGCACATCAAACTATGTGCTTGAACTTTCAACTGCATTACAGGCACAACAAATTGTACCAAAGTTCCATGTGTCACTATTGCAACCTTACTTGGCAAGTAATGATGCACTGTTCCCAAGCTGCACAATGCCAGACCCTTATGATTTTGGCACAGCCAAAACCCAGGAATGGTTTGTAGATGATCTAATAGGTCATTGGTGAACTCAGTGAGGAGACCTCAAATTTGAGGTTTGCTGGAGCTTAGGGGATACCACATGGGAGCTCCTAGCTAATTGTAAATTGCTTGCAGTGATGGATCATTACTTGGAACTGCAGGGCATTAAATGCCCTTGTCACCTCACACAATGCACATAGAACATGTGGAGGCTATAATTTGGCTAAGTCCAAATGGCCAATGGGGCCACATGGCCTTGTTGACCATGGACAGTTCCAGTGGATGAAGAGTTGTACCTGTTTGGCTGTGTGGTTGTGTTGACCATGGCAATCTCCTGTGCTACATGCTATCTAGCTAGAAGTTTGTACTTGTTTGTCTGCCATGTGGACTTTGGAGATTTTTTTTTCCTCTGGTGTTTCTTTGTTGTGACATGTCATAGATATGTAGACTGTAGAGATATGGCCTCGCAAGGGCTGCCCAAACCTGGTCAGAGCTTGAGAAGCTCTGAAAGGGGGGGCAGACTGCCTGAACAAGGCTATAGAGACTATGCAAGTCTGTATGCACAAGCACCACCTGCAGGAGTGGCCTACACAACATATCTAGTCTAATCCAATATTTCAGTCTGATTCAGCTACTGCATAAAACACACAAGATTGTTCTATCTGTAGCCAATGGTGGTCCTCCACATAATCATCCACATCTGCCTCCTCAAAAAGTACACTCTGGACCCCTTCCCCAGACAATGCCTGAGCTGACCCCCACCTGTCAAAGTCAAGTACCACTATGAGGTCAGCCAAATCCTTGACTCCTGCCTCATCCATGGTCAGCTCTGCTACCTCGTCCATTGGAAGGGCTACAGACCCAAAGACAACACTTGCAAACCCCAGAAGAACCTGGCAAGCACCCCTGCCAAATTCTGGGACTTCCACTGCCAACAGCACACCAAGCCCTGGGACCCCTGAGACTAGTGCATAGAGATGGCAGTAGTGGGCATAACCCCTGCCTCTGGATTTATTTGGGATTCAACTCCCACCAAGACCCCCTACATGTTTTATCTTTTCTACATTGACAACCAGCTCATAAACCTCACTGCACATCAGAAAAAGGAGATGCAAGAAATCACATCCTGTGGCTACAAATGTAAAATAAAATAAGACAACAAAAACAGCTACCAGTACAAGAAATTGTCAGTACTGCCAGAGTGGATTCCCCTCACCCCTGTCAATCCTCCAGAACCTCCTTGCCCATCCCCTCCACCACCAAATCAATTTCTATCTGGGAAATCACCATAGCCAGATTATCCATGTGCCCCATTATCCACATGCCATCAGATTCCACTGACCATGGGGGCTCAGCTGCACTGGGTGAGTCCTTACTAGATGGAGACAACATCTACATATACAATCCCATGCTCTGGTGAGCTCCAGAAGAGTGAAACAGAGAGTACCAGGTGGGAGAACAATGTCTGGGGAGGTCTAGGGTGCTCTGGTAGGCCAAACAGAAGAGCATGAGTAATGGATGAGTGTAAATGAGGACAGTCCAGAGCTCAAGAGTCAAGTAACAAGAGTTATGAAGTAACTAGGGGCAAAGTCCTGAGTTGAGGGTGTGGGAATGTTTTGGAGATCATGGGCAGAAGTTAAGGGGAAATAGGAACAGAGTCAGGAGTAGTTGTAGGAGTCAAGACTAGACAAGGGACTCTGGTAGGGAACTTCCATTTCTGACCTCCACACCTGACCTATGCCAACTCTCCTTGACCCACTCCCATTCTCTGAGGCTCATTCAACACCTCCTGAGTGCTCTCCAGATCCCTGGAGATCTCCAGGGGTCATTCTCCTTTTCTGAATACCCCCAGAACTTGTCATGATCCCTCATTGAGCATTTTTCTGATGTTAGGGTTGACTCCAGTCATCTACACAGTTGTCTCCATGCCTCTGCTGCCAGCTGATGTGCTGCACCAAGCAGCAGGGATCCTTAGACTTGTTCTCTTCAGATTCTCCTCTGCTAGGTGATTAGTTACTGGTTGTATTGTTGGTTACCATTTCCAATATACTTTGGATTCCCCTCTGCTAGTTGCATGACTTAGCTGTCACTCCTGGAGGTTGTCCTTATAGCAGAACAAGTCTCCAAATCCTGGTTTGGAAGCCCCTCATAGCCTACACAGTCAAGCCTCCTATCTGTCACTTCCCCACCAGGCTTAAGCACCCACAGAATTTTATGTCTCAGCTCACCAACCCAGACACTCCCTTGGAAGCCCCAGCCCCACAGGACAAGGCCTGGACTTGCCTGCTACACCTAGAGAGCCAGGTGCAATTGACCCAATCTTCCCTCACCCATCACATGACTGAAATCCCTGCCCTTTGCCAAACCACCAAGCTCATTTCCCAATCCCTTCAGGCACTACTAGAGCACCTGCCCCCTAGCACCACACCCTCCCTGGCAGCAGAACCACCCCTGGTAGCTCTGATAGTCCTTCCAGCAGCTCTGTTAAACCCCTGAGTGTGGATCCCTCATCCTGATGCATATGATGGTGACCACTCTGGCAGAGAGCATTTTCTCCAGTCCTGCATCACCTATATTCACATCAGCAGAGATACCTTTGACTATGATGTGCTGAAGATAGCTTGGGTACTGTCATACATGAAGACCAGGCATGCCTCCACCTATGCACTATGGGTGTTTCAATGCCCTGGAGGTGTCAGAAGCTTTGCAGATTGGGCCACCTTTGAAAGGGACTTCCAGGCAGAGTTCTTTACAATCAACCTCACCAAAACTGCTGCCTTAGTGCAATGCAACTGGGAGCAGTATGGGCATGGATGCTGGATAAGTATATTGATTCCTTCTGGGCATTAGTTGAGCAAGTGGCCTACCCCAATGGTCTCCAATTGTGCCTCATGTTCTGGAATGGCCTGCACCCTGCACTACTGGAACACATTGACAACCTTGCTGAGGGCCATCCAGACAACAAATTGATTGCCTCCTGGTACAAGGTGGCCTGGAATCAGTGGCAGCTCATGGAGGGTCAATGGGAGCTACACTGCATGCACCTGACTCACTGCTCCACTCATACCACCACTTTCTGGTATCCCACTCCTGTACTCCTAGCACCCACCCCAACTCTGGCCACCCCCACACTATGACCCTTACTACCAGGCATTTCCATGGATGTTGACACTACCTAACAGCACTGCCCTGCACCACTACTATGCCAGAGATGCAAAAGGGCAGGGCACTTTGCACAACACTGTCTGTTGGGTCTTGAGGTATGTTACTTCTCCATGGCTGAGCAGGAGGAGGTCCTCCTCCAGCTGTTGGCCACAAGGATGCTGCTGGAGATCCCTCACCAGACAAGCTGGCACCAGAGTTGACCATGGAGGAGAGCAGCACTTGCACCCCCCTCCTGAGGCTGGAGGAGAATTTCTAGTCAAGCAACAGATGAGATGTATGCCTCCATCACTGGGTACCAACAGGTTTGCATGTCTATTAGTAGAAAATGAAATTGCCCTTCTTGATACCAACAACCCTAAGACAAAAGAACCTCAGTGTTACCCTCCAGATTTACAAACACATACTCTGGGCTCCAGGCCAAGCTCCCCAATGCCAATTAGGCTCTGTCGGTGCTGCCCTGCCTGGGAACACTGACTGCCCTGGTGGTATGTAGGGGCTGCAAACCCTTTGGTGAATTAATTGTGCCTTGATGTGGAGATTGAGACCACAGACACTCAGCAAATCCATGAAGTCACCACCCTCCTGGACAGTGAAGCAACAGAGCTGTTCCTGGACTCAGAGTTTGTGAAGCACCACAGCTTGACCACACAGCTGTCAGGTTCCACTGACCCAGGGACTCAGCTGCACTGGGCAAGTCCTTACTAGGTGGATGTGACATCTACACTTACTATCCCATGCTCCAGTGAGCTCCAGAAGAGTGAAACTGGGTGGACAAAGTGGGGATTAGTGCTCCAGAAGGATATGCAGGGGAGCAGGAGTAACAGATGAGTGGGTAGCAAGTACAAGATGGAGCTTCAGAGTTGAGTATCAAGAATAGAAGGGAACTTGGGGTTAGGCTCTGAGTTGAGGGCATGGGAAGAGTTTTGGAGGTCATGGAGTTGAAAGGCAGAGTTGGGGCAATGGGAGGAGAGTCAAACATAGCCAGGGAGAGTCAAGATGAGATGAGAAACTAAGAGGAACAAGATAAGACAAGACTTAGAAAATAGAGATGGAGATGAGATGAGAAAGGAAACTGATAAGATTGGAACTGATATGATCAAAACTGACAAGACAGAACAACAAGATGGAAACACACAAAATGAAACAGTAATTCAGATAATATCAGGGCTACCTTAATGGATACTGTTCTACAACTTATATACTGACTATGGGACCTCTCCAGGGATTGTGGGTGTGACAGCAGGACTCAATGGAGACACACAGGGCTGCCAGGTGTCAGTTCTGATCAAGTGCCAGGCTGCAGCAGTATTCTGATGGGAACCAATGGGAATGTGGGCCATGGATGATGGGAACTGATGGGAACTCAGGTCATGCCATGGTCATTAGGAAGTTCCAGAGGGATTTGGTAAAACAAGGGAGCAAGTCAGTGGTGTTGGCTGGGGTCAGGAGAGATGTTGGGGGTGCCCAGGAGCTTGGGAAGGCCAGTGGTAATTTGGTTGGAGTCCATTGGGGCTGCCAGGGCTTGCTGGGGAACATTGGAGATTGCTGGGGTGGGTGCTGAGGGTGAGCAAGGGTTGGGGAAGTTGGAGGAGGCATTGGTGGGTGCTCTGGAGATGCAAGGGGGGACTCCAGAGGTCCCAGAGTGGGTTGTGACAACAGCCATTTTCTAAGCCTATTCTGGTGTTCAATATTGATGGAACACCCAACAAAGCAGGTGCCATCAGCTCCATGGTCAACCTCATCCTCCACTACCAGAGTCATGCCAAGTGCACAGTTTTTGCTGTCACCAGCCTAGGCAAGCAGGACATGATCCTTGGCTTCACCTGGCCCCAGGAGCACAACCCCAAAGTAGATTGGGCCCAGGGCAAAGTAACCATAAGCCATTGCCCCTGGAGGTGCTCTATCTATTCCACTGAGGCCAAGGAACAATGCTGGAAGTGCATGGCCATTCAGGCTTTCCATGCTAGCTACCTCCCCTTTGCTGATCTAGACCTTCTGGACCTCCCACCCCTGGCATTCTCTCATAGAAAACCCCTGGCAAGGCCTCCAAGGAGGAACTAGGAGGGGGGTTCCATGGCCTGTGCCACCCAGAGTTTCCACACAAGGCCATGGAAGTTGGAGACCAGATATATGCCACCACCTTACACTCCCTGCCCTCTTTCATGGAGATCTGGGCTAGCCAGACCACCTTCCAGTGGCTGGCTCAGGCATTTGCTGTGAACTCCATGCCCCAGGAGTTCTAGGACACTGTACCTCCATATCTCCATGCATTCAAGGACATGTTCTTTAAGGCCTCCTTTGACTTGCTCCTGGAGTGCAAGCAGTGGGACCACACCATCAAATTAATGCTAGACTCCAAGCCCACAAGTTGTAAGGTCTACCCACTAGTGCAAAAGGAGCAGGACAAGCTCAATGGCTTCCTGCAGGAGAACCTGGACTCCAGTCATATCTGCCCCTCCAAATTTTGAATGGCTTCTCTGGTGTTCCTCATCAAAATGAAGGATGGCTCCCTCCAACTGGTCCAGGACTACTGGGTTCTTAATGCCATGACTGTGAAGAAACACTACCCCCTCCCCTTCATCTCTGAGCTCATCAAAAATCTCTAGGGCACATGGTATTTCACTAAACTGGACAGCCAGTGGGGCTACAACAATGTGTGCATCCAGGAGGGAGACAAATGGAAGGTTGCCTTCCAGACCAACCAGGGATTGTTTGAACCTCTCATCATATTCTTTGGACTCACCAACAGCCCCAACACCTTGCAGATGATGATGAATGACATCTTCTAGGACCTCATTGCCAAAGGTGTACTGTGCATATACCTTGACAACATTCTCATTAACACTAAGACATTAGAGGAGCACTGCTGAGTCATGCACATTGTCTTGGAATATCTCCAACTTCTTCATATCTATCTCAAACTGGAGAAGTGTGAGTTTGAGCAGACTCAGATTCAGTATCTCCAGTTGATCATCTCACATGGAGCTGCAGAGATGGACTTGGTGAAGATAGTGGGTATTGCAGAGTGGCCAGAACCCAAGAACAAGAAGGAAGTGCAGCCCTTCCTAGGCTTCACTAACTTCTACCAGAGGTTCATCCAGGATTTCTCCCATCATGCCTGTCACAACCCATTCCTGGACCCCTGCCTCACCTCTGGACCTCCCCTGATCAAGCCCAGCAAGCCCAGAGTACATCCCCCTCACCTGGGAACTCTGGAAGAACCTCTCCAGAGCCCCTGCCAAACTCTGGGACTTCTACCAATGATACTTCACTAAGCTCCAGAACCCCTGGGACTAGCCTGTACAAAAGGCATTAATGAGCATAACCCCCACCTCTGGATTTAGCAGGATTCAACTCCCAGCAGTATCACTTATGTTCCCCTTCCTGTCTTTCCTTACATAAGCTGAAAATCATGCTGAAACAGATGGAACTCAATATTTACAATTGATAGGAATACAAGTATGGTACAAAGTGGCAAGAAGGAGTTCAAGAAAATCAACTGACACTGGGACTACCTCACCCCTCCTCCTCTGGGAACCCCTTCTCCATTGCTGCTATTGCCATGTCCATTTCCATCTGGGCCACCACTGCAGCTAGTAACTCCTCATGTCACAGTAGTGCCTCCCCAATGTCAACAGCCACCTTCCATCAGGACCCAAGGTCCACTGAGTTCTGCCATTAGTGACCTGCCAGCAATCATTTCATCTGCCCCAGTCCCTGCTTGAACTCCAGCAGAAGATCCCCCAGCATCCTCTGCACACCATCCTGAACCAATGCAAAAGCTGCTGTCACCCTGTTCAAAAGGATCTGGTGCTTGTGGACCCAGCCTAAGGAGTTCCAAGGTCAGTAACAAAGGTAGTCTGGGTGAAGGTACTTATGCAGGATCCTCCCCTGCCCCACAGCCACCTCATTGGCCAGCCACCCCTCCTGATGCCTCCTCATCTCTACATCTGCCTGGGTTGCCTGCAGCTCTGGCCCCACACACTGCTCCACTGCTGCACTCCTCTCTGAATGGGCCTCCAATTGCTCCAGGTGCCCCTAGAGCCCCTAGGCCTCAGTACCCTTCTCCCCCACCTCCCACAGCACAGACTCATGATTCTGCCAGGCCACATCCTAATTCCACCATGTTGCTGCCAGCTCCTCCCACAATACCCAGAGCTTCTCTCCCTGTGCCACCAGATGTCCCTTGAGTTCTGCTATTCTCTGGTGCAGGCCAGGGTCCCCAGATGGCCCAACAAGCACCCCTGACCCTGATGAGTAAATATGCAAACTGGAGGGGCACACCATTGCAACCTCTGCCCAGGGCCTCTTGCTTGGCCCAGCCTCTGGGGGTGGGGACACCCTCTGTTTGCCCTTATCCTGCACTGACAGACCTACCCCCCTGCACCCTCCCCAGGGTGGACCCACCTTCCCCATAGGCTGCCTCCCACTCTTCCTGCCCTCCAGAACTCATGGCCCCACCTGCATAACCCCTCTCCTCCCCCTAACAACCTGCTCTGCTGCCCCTCTCCCAGTCATTTGGCCACCCAACTTGCCTCCCATCCTTGCTCAGTGACTATACAGGCCACCTGCAAATCCTGTGAGATAAAACACTTCTTGTGCCTTGCATGGCACAGAAGGCAAACTGCTAAGTTAAGTTTCTACGAGAGCCCAATGTCAGCTCCTCAAACTCACAAGCCTCCCCTCAGCAAGTGCAGGTTGCACACTAATGGACAGGTCAGCCAGAACAGGAGCTAACACCACAGAGGGACTTACTAGCACCTCTGCCTGACACCACTCCAGAGTAGAAGGCCCCTGCATTCTCCCCACAGCCTCCATGAAACACTCTGCAGTCACCTCCAACTGCACAACCTGCTGGGCTGTGGGGATGACCTGTGCCATGCCTGGCCTCAGCACAACCCTGGGGGCACAAGTTGACAGGCCCAGATCTGATTGGGAGGGCTGCCTCAAACTCCCAGCCAGGGAAGGACCCCCAGAAGACTCAGCTATGGCAAGGGACAACTCTGGAGGTCAGCAAATCTTCATCTTCAAAGCAGGAATACTCATGGCAGCAGTACATTGCATCCACCCTGTGCCAATCCTGCTAATAGTTGTACTCTGCCTGACACTCCTTGTAGGCTGCCCAGATGTTGACAGCATTCCCCTTGGAGGGGTGCAGGGTCAGGAATGATGAGGAAGAAGTGGGTGTAGTAGGTGGGGATATGAGGAAGTAACTATGATATGCTGGACATGTCATGGCCCCTTTCATTTTCTCCTGGGGAGCTTCTAGTTGAACAAGCCATTGCACTTCAACTTTGATTCCCATGCCACTGCAGACCACTGGAGATTTCCCTGTGCCTTGAAGGGTCTTGATGCTGAAGGGGGGGGGTGATGTCATAACCCATCCCTGGACCCCCACCTCACCTCTGGATCTCCCTTGACCAATCCCAGCAAGCCTAAAGCACATCCCCCTCCCCCCCAACCTCTACAACCCTCCCCTACCCCTGGCACCTGCTCTGGCAACCCCTGATGCTTCTCTGAAAATCCCCAATGCTTCTCCAACTTTCCCCATGATCCCCCTAGCCCTCCTCCAGTGTCCAGGTAACTCCAAGTCCCTCAGGTCTCCCTGGCACACATTATGGTTATGCATCAAGACACTACCAACACCTGGCTAGTTAGTCTTGGGACACCCCAAACAGTCATACCCAAGACCCACCCACACAGTCCAGCCTTAGACCCATGATCCCAGATGAGTTCTCCCATAGGTAGTTAAACTGTAGGGTAGTACTAGTGACAGTAGTCTTGATATTACTTACATTCTCATGTTTGCTATGTCCCTTGTGCCCCATCTTGTTGTTTTGTATTGTCTCATTCAAATGTCATCTGTGTCAATCTTATCAGTTTCAATCTTATCAGTTTCTTTTTCTGTCTCCATTTCCAATCTCCAGCTTCTAAGTCTTGCCTCATCATGTTTTCCTTAAAGTCTCTTGTCTTGGTCTCAACTCCCCAGTTATGTTTATCTTCATTTCTACTGTCCCAACTCTATTTCTACACCCTTGATCTCCAAAACTCCTGCACCCTCAACTTGGAATCCAACCCCAAGTTTATCAAGTTCTTGATATTTCATCTCTTTCCCAGACTACTATTACCACCTCTGCCTACTCTGTTTCACTCTTCCAGAGCTCACCAGAGACTGGGATTGTGAGTATAGATGTTATGTCCACCTATTAAGGGCCTTGCCCAGTGCAGCTGAGCCCCCAGGTCAGCAGAACCTGACAATGCCCAACTGCTGTTCAACCTCACTGCAAAGGATGCCATGTGGAGCTGGTGCACCCCAGAGCAGATGGCTTTCAACAATCTCAAGCATGCTGTCACCTCCAGACCTGTCCTCCTTTTCCTGAACAATGACTCTTCCTTCCAGGTGGAAGCAGACAGCTCTGACTTTGCCACCAGAGCTGTTCTGTCACAACAATCCTGGTAGGACAGAAAATGGCATCTGGTGGCCTTCTACTCCAAAAGCCTGAATGCAGTGGAGTGCAATTACAAGACCCATGACAAGGAGATGTTGCCCATCATCTTGTTCTTTGGGGAGGGGCAGCATTTCCTGGAGGTGGCACAGCATAAGTTCAAAGTGTGGATGGATCACAAGAACCTCAAATACTTCTGGACAGCCAAAAAGCTCAACTCCTAGCAGGCCCAGTAGTCTCTCTACCTAGTCAACTTTGACTTCTCACTGCACTACAAGCCAGGCCAGAGTATGGGAAAGCCAGATGCCCTATCCCAGAGAGTGGACCACAGCACTGAAGGAGATGACAACAGTAACATTGTGCTCTTCTGACCCAAGCTGTTTGCAATCTAGGCCATGGAAGGTCTAGCCATTGAGGGGGTGAAGGTGGAGATCCTCCGGGACATTTGGTGTGGAAACCAGGATGGTCTGCAGGAGGGACTCATTGCTCAGGCCACCAGGGCACTCAAATTTGGATGTGCCACAGGCATCAAGTCTATCCATGCAGATGAATGGGCCCTCCACAATGGACTACTGACCTTCCAGGACTACATCTACATGCCCAATGACCCAGAGCTCTGCCAGAGGATTGTAGAGCAGCACTACAACTCCCAGATTGCAGGACACTCCAGCCAATGGAAAACATTGGAGCTAGTGTCCTTGAACTACTGGTGGCCCCAGATGTCCCAGTATATTGGGTCCTACACTAGTACATGCAATTTCTGCCTCTAGACCAAGCCCCAATGTTGCCTCCCCTCCAGACAGCTCCATCCCCTACCTGTTCCCATGGAGTGATGGAGCATCAGCTCAGTATACTTCATCATAGAGCTCCCCAACACCCACAGTTACAATGCCATCATGGTGGTGGTGGACCTCTGTGGCAAGTGAGCAAACTCCATTCCTACTCACATCACTTGCTCTGCTATGGGGGCTGCTAACCTGTACTGGAAAAATGTCTGGAAGCTCCATGGCCTCTCTGATACCTACATGTCTGACCAGGATCCACAATTTGTGGCAGACTTCACCTGGAAGCTCTACCAACTACTTAACATGAAGCTTCACACCTCCACCACCTACCACCCACAGTCCAATGGCCAGACCAAACATGTGAGCCAGGAACTCAAGCAATATCTCCACCTCTTCTGCAATGAGCACCAGGACAACTGGGATGAACTCCTTCCCAATGCCAAGTTCCAGTACAACAATCATGTTTATGTGGCCACTCAAGTTTTGCCCTCCTTCTTGGACACCAGGTGTCACCCATGCATGGGCTTTGAACCCCAGGCCCAACCTTTGGAGAATGAAGCTATGAACAAGTTTGTGGATTGGATGAAGATCACCCAGGAGGAAGCCCAGGCAGGTCTGGCAAAGGCAAAGGATGACATGGCATGATATTATGACTGTGGAAGGCCCTGGCACCCTAATACCAGCCCAGGGATCAAGCTTACCTGGATGCCTCCAATATTACAACCACCTGACCATCAAAAAAGCTCTTGCACCAACTACTGGGACCCTTCATAGTAGAATGGCAGGTAGAACCCCTAGCTTATTGACTCCAGCTCCCTGCTGGAATGCACCAGCTTCATCTGCCATTCAATGCAGTCAAACTAACACCAGCCCCAGAGGACATGCCCAGCACCCCCACCACCCCCAGTAGTGGTCAACAACAATGATGAGTATAATGTGGAGGAGATCCTGCATAGTTGCCTATTCCAGTGGTGCTACAACACAAGGTGAAGTGGAAGGGCTGTGGAATTGAGGACATCTCCTGGGAACCCTGGGAGAATGTGCATGTGCCTGGACTTGTCAGGGAGTCCCACTGGAGGCACCCAGATGCACCCCAAGCCATCTGAGGGATCTATCCTATTTCACCAGCTGACCAGGTGATGTGGAACTTCCTCTACCCTGCATGTCAACATGCTGCACACTAGAGGAGGCATGACATCAGAGGACTGCCATTTCTAACCTCCACACCTGACCTATGCCAATTCTCCTTGACTAGCTCCCATTCCCCAAGGCTTGTTCAACACCTCTGGGGCACTCTCCAGATCCCCAGACATCTCAGGGGGTCATTCTCCTTTTCTGGATACTCCAAAAACTTGCCATAATCCCTCATTGAAAACTTTCCTGAGATTAGGGTTATATCAGGGGACTTCCATTTTAGACCTCTGTGCCCAACCTAAGCCAACTCTCCTCAACTCATTCCCACTCCCTGAGGCTCATTCAATGACTCCAAGGTGTTCTCTGGATCCCCAGAGATCTCCAAAGGTCATTCTCCTTTTTGGGAAATCTCCAGAACTTGCCATGATCCCTCATTGAGCACTTTTAGTTAACTCCAGATGCCTATACAGTTGTTCCCATGCTTCTGCCACCCACTGATGCACTGCACCAAGCAGCAGGGATCTTTAGACTTGTTCTCTTCAGATTCTTCTCTGCTAGGTGATTAGTTACTGTTGTATTATCAATTACTGTTTTTAATATACTTTGGATTCCCCTCTGCTAGCTGCATGGTTTAGCCATCACTTCCAGAGGTTGCCCTTACAGCAGAAATCCTAGTCTGAAAGCCCCTCATAGCCTGCATGGAGTCTCAGAGCCCCCTATCTGTTGCTTCCCCACCAGGCTTAAGCACCCACAGAATTCTATGTCTCAGCTTGCCAACCCAGACACTCTCTTAGAGGCCCCAGCCCCACAGGACAAGGGCTGGACTTCCCTGCTACACCTAGAGAGCCAGGTGCAATTGACCCAATCTTGCCTCAGCCATCACATGACTGAACTCTCTACCCTTCACCAAACCACCAAGCTCACTTCTCAGTTTTTTACTTGCCCAGACCTTGCCAGAGCATGGGATTACATGTGTAGACATTGTGTCTGCCTAGTAAGGACTTGCCCACTATAGCTGAGCCCCCATAGTCAGTGGAACCTGACAGAAGGATATTGTTGAGGAGGAAACCCTGCCACCAACTGATCCAAAAGAACACCATTACATTTCAAAGACAAGACAATCACCTATCAATATTCTTCAATGGTTGAATGATCACAAAAATGATCCTGCTATAACAGTATGTCCAATATTAACATGTGATTAATATATTAAAATCATAATATAGAACTTCATGCCCAAACTTATTGATCACTTCCTAACATGTCTACTTCCTCAAGATGTTGAAATCACAGATGACCATTGTGGAAAGCTCATTATCAAGGATCAAATCATCTTATGAGCACAAGACTCTGCATATCAACTACACCACATATGACAACCAACATGATCAGGACACAAATCATCCTTGTCAGCAGTCTGATATGATGCTTTTGGCTGATGAAACTGATCACATGTTTCATCCTTACTGGTATATCCATGTTGTCAAGATATTCCATGCAATGATGTGAATTCTAGGAAAAGGAGAATGTTAGCAAGTAGAGTTTCCTTGGGACCAAAGCCATGGATTTGATTATGAAGCCAAATCAGGCCCTGTGGAGAAGTGCATGTAACAAATTGGCTTTCCAGAGGGTGACAATGCTTTTGCATTTGTTGATCCTACAAATGCTCTGCATGCAGTTCATCTCATTCCAAGATTTTGAGGAGATACCACTGATCAGATATTTGGTCAATCTATGGCTTGTCACTGAGAAGAAAATGATGTTGATTATGAATGTATTACATCAATATGTAAGCACACATCAAGTGTTTTTCATTGTATATCCAAAGCAATAATGTCAAATATCTAGACTGGCTGACAGAGATATGTTTGTGTGCTTTACTGGTGGTGAAAATTGGAGACCAAATTACACAAGAAGCAACTTGTAAAATGCAAAAGAGCATGGCAAGGACATATTCAGACATATCTCCTGAGGATCAGATGATGAGGTTTTGGATTTTCGTGGTCACAGAAGCAGCACCAGTTGAAGATGCTTTTTTTAGAGAAGAGAATTCAGATGAGGAGGATGTGAGGAATGAGCACAGTGAAAATGAAGACAGTCCGGATGAAGAAGAATATGAAGAATCTTTAGGCTTTGGAGCATTGTAACCTTTGTACCTTTGAATACTAGCAATCAAAATTATTTATACAAAATTTGAGAACTCAGCTACACCCACAATATTGACATTAAGCCTGAAAGATGTCTTAATGGTTTAGCAATTATTTTCACTCATGTTTTCACTAAATTATATCTCAAAGAAAATTTCAAGGCAGGTTCATCGAACAATACATGCAGCAATTACTATTACTCCTACATGATATTCTATATACATCCAGATAGGTTCTTTGATATGCTCAGGTAACAAAAATCGCATATGGAAGGTAGTATTAAGCTGGTACCAACCTGGAGACTATATACCAAAATAGGAACTTAGTATTTATAAAATCCCGTATATTTCTTGATAATCTGCTGAAAACCATTGTGAAATAATTTTAAATTGACCACTCAATGTGGTTTTAATATGATACCACTATCGAAGTGCCGGGCATCATGTCTCAGTCAACTAACAGGTCCCAGGCCATATTTGGCCAACTTTTCTAAGCGACTTTTCGCTGAGTCACTGAACTTTTAATCATGGTAAGTAACATTTGCCTCTGGTGATCCCCATACAGTTGATGATATTTGATACTAGAATGATGCAATCATTTAGAAGCACATCTTAGGTCTATAGCCACAATGTTTCTTCATCGTTCCTTATCTATTCCGACTCGTTGGTCAAATATCTCGAGTCTTCCGTGTCCATGTCCGTAGAGCGTGCTTGATAGATGTGACTAGACGTTGCATCTGCAAATCGACTCCTTCGCTCGCTAAGATCTTCCTCATCTCGGTCCTTCGTATCTGAGCCTGCAAGGGAAACCAATGGAATGTATTTCTGTATTTCATACCTCGTTCTCCATGACTTACGAAACTCTTTGCTTGGCCCTGTGACCAGATAGGGTGTGCTGATATTACCGTTCTTACTCTCGCTCCAAATATGCATTATTGATATATGTCTAAATCACTTGAAATACAAATGACACACCCACGGCTGCAGCTTCACTGCGCTCTTCCATGACATGGTCTTGGCCTTCAATGGCCCAGTCAAATTTGACACTTCCTCTCACAGCTTCACACCTTCCTCCACAGATTCTCATGCCTTTAGTGTCGCACACAACACTGATGTCAGTCCATTTGTAGGCTGTAATATCCCCACAGACGGCCGTCATATCTGCGTTGTCGATGTCCGCGCCAGTGCAATCGCTAATCACGGAGATTGGGACGTCGGGAAGAGCAGGGAGCTTGATATACTCTTGCAACATAGCTAGATGAGGGAAAATAAATGATGAGCTGCAAATACTGAAATTTCTTGACTTAAATAACGATGGACATGGGAGGATGACTATGTGCCCTAGTAATTCCTACTGAGCGAATGCACAGATGGGACCAACTACTCGAGCGCTCCCAGCTCATCAGGAGTCTGAAGATAGCAGATAGGTGTGCCATGACTGCCGATTTGTTGTGATCTGCTAATTTGTATCCCAAGGTGTATGGGCTGACGGCGCCCAGGTTTGTATTATTAGTATACTCCATCAAGCCAAAACTTAGAATCCATGTGGGACATCGGTGCTAAGAGGTGACACTATGATCAATTACGGCTCCGAATCATGAAAAGAAGGAGTAACAACAATGGAGCTGATGGGAGTGTACATGACAAGGACTAAAATCGCAGCTACATGGAAAACAGGCTGTGGACCAACATACCAGGGACTAGTGTTCATTGCCTTGTGCACAGAAATCTGGAACTTTCACAGTGGAAGTCATTGACAGAGCATTTTCACTCTGGCTTCTGAATATATAAATTCATTCTGATCAATTCGGCAGGCTTGTATCATCTTTCACTTTACTTCAGGATATTTCGAACTCCCGGTGTGCATTCATCGCTTATATCAGACCAATCAGCGCATGGATGTATGTCCTCTCTCTCGTCCCTTCCGACTTCGGAATATATCGTCGTTTGTCAAGAATGGATGCAGAAGGCCTGTCGACAGAAATGAGCACTTATGTATCCCGCTCACAGCCAGATACCCTTTACGTCTCCCTCTCCCTGTCTTGATGTGCCTTCTCACCATCCAAATGCCTTCAGAGAGCTACTGAAATCCGTCGTCAGGCAGCATCTGTGATCATTGAGCCACGGTCCATTACATTCAATGGCAAATGAGTCATATAAGTAATATTAGCATAAAAAGCTGGTTCAACACAATCCAGTGACACTATGGGATTCAAAAGACTCTAGCGAGCGAATGGACTCCGAATAGGACACTATTTATACGCCACTGCGTCAAATGAAATTGATATCTTCGGAGTCATGAAACTCGGTAACCGTCAATCCAGACCTGACATCCGTGTCTATATCTCCTCGGGCAACCCTCTGGTCTACGTTGTGGCCTCTTTCATGTTCAGACTTGTTAAACAAAGTGATCACATTAGCGTAGCCTAAGCAATATTTCGCATGATAGATCTGGGTAAGGCCTTGCAAATCTGTGTGTTAGAGCATGAATTGCAATGGAAACACACCTACGAGCTGTTTTTTCATCGTGCCCCCTTCTGTCCCCTGGGAAATGGTGAGCAAGGACACGTCCCTGTATTGTGGTGATACTGCCACCCAATACCGTTATTTTTTGGAGCCATTTACCACGGCCACCGTTCCGCCAAGCGGCTGTTGAGCAGTCATGATAATGTTCCCTCCGACGGTCGTCGCAGTTGTATTCCCAATTGTCGTAGAGTTAGTTCGTTAAACATAGCAATGAAGCCCGGGCCTCTAGGCTGCTCCATAGCTATAACAAGGGTTCTATGGGTCATTCCGAGGGCGAATATCGAGGATCATGGCTGATGATGGGATAGGCGGATAGGCGCGGTGCTCGGCGTCGGATATCAATACCCGAGCCTTAGCCGGCACTGCGACCCTGGT
>JAGGAV010008089.1:0-17367 GCA_017657295.1 Termitomyces sp. DKA64 | reverse complement strand
TTTGGCAGTGTGGGAGGTAAGGGAGGCTTGGGTAAGTTGAACCTGTGTCTCTAGAGCCAACAAGCAACTCCAGGCTTTGTTCTGGGGGCTTGAAGTGTTAGGGGGAGGGGCTGGAGGGGTTGGCCAGGTCATAGTGGAAGCACAGAGAGTAACAAGGTGCTGGTAGGGGAGAGACCTTTCAGTTGCACCAACTTATTGGAACAATTGACACAATTGTATTGACTTATCAAAAGAACAATTGAAAAGGGGCCTCCCAGACCAAAACTAGAGACTTGTTCTGCTGTAAGGGTGACCTCTAGAGGCTGTGGCTAAGTCACACAACTGGCAGAGGGAGATCCAAAGTCTATTCAGTACTGTACAAGGGTCTATGGACATAACTACTCACTTGAAAGAGGGAGATCCAAAGGGAACAAGTCTAAGGAGCTCCCTGGCTGTAAGGATGACCTCTGGGAGTGACAGCTAAATCATGCAGCTAGCAGAGGGGAATCCAAAGTATATTAAAACTGTAATCAATGATACAAATGGTAAACTAATCACCTAGCAGAGGGGAATCCAAAGAGAACAAGTCTAAGGATCCCCACTGCTTGATGTGGCACATCAGGGGGCAGTGGAGGCATGGGAATGACTGTGTAGGTGATTGGAGTTAGCCAAAGCAATGGATCACAGAGAGTTCCAGGGGTCTCCAGAGATCTCCAGGAACCCATAAAGCACCCCACAGCTGTTGAACAAGCTTCAGGGAAGCAGAAACAGGTGAGAAAAGTCAGTGTCAGACAGAGGCAGAGGTCAGAAAAGAGTAGTCCCCTGACATCACCCCCCCTCTAGCATGCAGCATCTCAATGCATGGGGTAGAAAAAGTTCCAGATTGCCTGGTCTGCCAAGGGGAGGGGATATATTCCTCTGATGGCTTGCAGCACATCCAGATGTTGCCAGTGGAACTCCCTGACCAGTCTAGGCATGTGCACATTCTCCCAGAGTTCCCAGGAAATTTCCTCAATTCCATAGGCTTTCCACTTAACCTTAGAGGTCCACCACTAGCATGATGGCATCATAGCCATGGGCATTGGGGAGCTCTACAATGAAGTCTACTAAGATGATGCTCCATTGCTCTGCAGGAATAGGCAGGGGGTGCAGCTGGCCAGAGAAAAGGCAGCATTAGGGCTTGGTCCAGAGACAGAGATTGCATGTACTGGTGTAGGATCCAATATACTGGGACATCTGGGGCCACCAGTAGTTCCAGGACACCAGCTCTAGTGTTTTCCACTAGCCAGGGTGTCCTGCAATCCAGGAGTCATGGTGTTACTGTTGTCATCTCCCCCAGTGCCATGGTCTGCTCTCTGGGACAGAGCATCCAGCTTCCCCATGCTCCAGCCTGGCTTGTGGTGTGGCAAGACGTCAAAGTTGGCTAAATAGAAGGACCACCAGGCCTGTCAGCATTTGAGCTTCTTGGCTGTCTAGAAATACTTGAGGTTCTTGTGATCTGTCCATACTTCAAACTTATGCTGTGCACCCTCCAGGAAATGCTGCCATTCCTCAAAGGACCAGATGATGGCCAGCATCTCCTTGTCATGGATTTTGTAGTTGCATTTGACTGTGTTCAGACTCTTTGAGTAGAAGGCCACTGGATGCCACTTTCTATCCTCCCAGGATTGTTGCAACAGAACAGCTCTGGTGGCAAAGTTGGAGCTGTCAGCTTCCACCTGGAAGGGGGAGTCATTGTCTGGGAAAAGGAGGACAGGTCCAGAGGTGATGGTGCACTTGAGATTGTCAAAAGGGTCTGGCTGGCCTGAATCTCTACAATAGAGGCTGGGGGGCATAGGGTAGTAGCATATATCTGATCTCCAGTCTCCACTGCTTTGTCTGAGGACTCTGGGTCATGCAAGCCACAAAACTCCTCTAGCAGATCCTCCTCTGGGGCCCCACCACCACTTCAGTCATCCTCATAGAGGGCCTCTTTATGAGGAAATGCCAAGGGCAGGGGGTTCAGAAGATCCAGATCTGCAAAGGAGAGATGGCCCATGCAGCAAGCTCAAATAGCTGTGCACTCTCAAACTGCAGCCTGATGCTGTTCCCTGACCTTGGTGGCATAGGCAGCACACCTCCAGGGACATTGGCTCATGGTCACCTTGCTCTGGGCCCAGTATACTTTGGGGTTGTGCTCCCAAGGCCAGGTGAATCTGAGGATCATGTTCTGCTTACCTAGGCTGGTGACAGCAAAAACAGTCCACTTTGCATGGTTCTGGTAGCAGAGGACAAAGTCAACCATGGAGCTGATGGCCCCAGCCTTGTTGGGCATTCCATTGATATTCAACACTGGAATAGGCTGGGACAGTGGCTGCACAGTCAGGTGGTGGTGCTTGACAAACTCTGAGTCCAGAAATAATCCTGTGGTGCCATTATCCAGGAGGGCAGTGACTCTGCAGGCCTGCTGGGTGTTTGTGGTCTCAATTTCCACATTGAGGCACAGGGAATTTGCCAAGGGGTTTACAGCTACCATGTACTGCTGGTTCCCACATAGGGTGGCCCAGATGAGGTCTGCCCAGCATTGGTGGGCCCAGCTTGAAGTCTGGAGTTGGTGTTTATATGTCTGGAGGGGGGTACTGAGGTTTTGTGGTCTTAGGGTCATTGATATCAATAGAAGCAATTTCATTTTCTATCAACAGACATACAAACCAGTTAGTACTTGGCAATGGAGGGCATACATCTCATCCACTGCTTGACTAAAAACCCTCCTCCAGACCTAGGAGGGGGGTGCAAGCACTGCTCTCCTCTGGAGTCAACTCTGGTGCCAGCTTGTCCAGTGAAGGGTCTCTGGCCATGTCCTTCACAGCCAACAGCTGCAGGAGGAGCTCCTCCTGCTCCATCATGGAGAGGTAATGTACCTCAAGACTCAAAGGGCAGTGCCATGTGACATGCCCAGGTTTCTGGCATCTCTGGCACAGCAGCAGCATGGTGCAGTGCTGTCAGGTGGCATTGACATCCATGGAGATGCCCAGCAGTAAGGGTCATGGGGCAGAGCTGGCTGGAGCAGAGGCCAGTGCTGGAAGAGCAGGGGCAGGGTACTGGAGAGTGGAGATGGGGGCAGGGTGGTGAGTCAGGTGCATGCAGCATAGCTCCTGACAAATCTCCATAAGCTGCCACTGATCCTGGGCCACTTTATACTAGGAGGCAATCTGCTCATTGTCTGGGCAGCCCTTGGTAAGGTTGTCAATGTGTTCCAGTAGTGCAGGGTGCAAGCCATCCTGGAATGTGAGGCATAGTTGGAAGCCATCAGGATAGGCTGCTTGCTCAACTAGTGCCTAGAAGGAGTCAATATACTTGTCCAGCATCTGCTTCCCTTGCCCATACTGTTCCCAGTTGCATAGCACTAAGGTGGTGGTTTTAGCAGGGTCAATTGGAAAGAACTCTGTCCAGAAGTCCTTTTTGAAGGCTGCCCAATCTGCAAAACTCCTGACACCTCCAAGGCATCAGAACACCCATAGTGCATAGGTGGAGGCATGTCCCATCTTCATGTACAACAAAACCCAGGCTATTTTCAGTGTATCAGAATCAAAAGTGTCTCTACTGAGATGGATGTATGTGAGGCAGGACTGGAGGAAATGCTCTTTACCAGAGCAGTTGCTGCTATATGCATCTGGGAGTGCAGGACAGGGAATATGTGCTCAGAGGGCTACTGGAGCCACTGGGAAGGCAACAGGAGCCACCAGGGGTGTTGCCATGGCCAGGGGTGGTGTGAAGGTAGGGTTCAGGCACTCTAGTAGTGCCTGGAGGGACTGGGAGATGAATTTGGTGGTTTGGCAGAGGGTGGAGAGTTTGGTTGTGTGATGTGTGAGGGAAGATTGGGTCAATTGCACCTGGTTCTCTAGGTGTAGCAGGCAAGTCCAGGCCTCATCCTGTGGAGCTGGGGCCTCTGAGGGAGTATCTGGATTGGCCAGCTGAGACATAGAATTCCACAGGTGCTTAAGCCTGGTGAGGAAGTGACAGATAGAGGCTCAGAGATTCCATGCAGGCTATGAGGGGCTTCCAGACCAGGATAAGAGACTTGTTTTGCTGTAAGGGTAACCTCTGGGAGCAACAGCTAAATCATGCAGCTAGCAGAGGGGAATCTGAAGTATATTAGAACTGTAATCAACAATACAAATGGTAAACTAATCACTTAGCAGAGGGGAATCCAAAGAGAACAAGTCTAAGGATCCCTGCTGCTTGGTGTGGTGCATCAGGGGGCAGTGGAGGTGTGGGAATGACTGTGTAGGTGACTGGAGTTAGCTGAAGTGCACAATGATGGATCATGGAGAGTTCTGGGGGTCTCCAGAGATCTCTGGGGACCCATAGAGTGCCCCAGAGCTGTTGAACAAGCCTTGGGGAAGCAGAAGTGGGTGAGGAGAGTTGGTGTTAAACAGGGGCAGAGGTCAGAAAAGGGTAGTTCCCTGACACTGGCCAGGTGTGATACTTCAGGAAAACTTCTAACCCTAACCCAAAGGTGCAAACTTTGGAAATTGCCATAACTCCAGAGATTGTACCAAAAATGGAAATCCATCATAAACAGCCTCAATCTTCAGACTCATGGCACATGACCACATGAGAATATAACCAAAAAATAGCCCTTGGTCCAAAGTACTTGTCACTAGAAAATAGGAGGGCAAGGATGACAAGCAGGCTTGGAATAAAGGAAACAAACCAGAACATCCTCTTTTACTAACTATGAGATTAGACAAGGTCCCCTTTCACCGTTACAATGATGCTGGCAAGCTAATGCTGCATATCAGCAATCCCTTTGTCAGACTGAATATTGTAATTATACAGGGCCTCATGGCAGCAGGCCTTCTTGAACTCAACAATACAGAGCAAGTTGAGCAATCCAAGAGCTACAAATCAGAGAAAGGCAACATAGAGCAAGATGATCAGTATGATGAAGATTTAGGCATTGAAGACAATGTGAAAGACAACAAGACAGGGAAAAAAAAGTGAGTCTTTTTCAATTATATGCTGGACAGTTAGTATAAGATTTAATAAACCTTCTTTAGATTGTGATCTATAACCTATATGGTGATGTTTTCATGTGTGCATTCATGATTTGCACTGTTTCATTTGTATATAGCTATATGTTCATGGACTTTGTATGCCTCATCTGTGTTTTGTTACTATGGTCATGTGTATGTATAATTGACTTGTACTTGCTACATTATAACATTGATGTATGAATACCACTGCATGCACAAGAGCTAAAGTAAGAAAGGAATTATTATTAGAACATTGTGATAAAAATACTGCAAGATATTTCCCCTGAGATATGGTAATGTCCATTGCAGACTGATCCCAGGAGTAGAATCCCAAATTGTACTCATGACAACAGGAGATTACCATCCTGGACTCATGTTGCATGTATTTGGCTTCACCTGGGGCCAATGGTAAGTATCAATCATATTTACTCCTTTTTCATGAGCTTAGCATCAGCCCAAATCCAATTTTGGAATATCCCCAATGCATGCAACTAGGGATGGTACCAGAAAGTACTCTGGATTTCCCATATAATCTAACTGACTTTCTGCTGATGTGTTATTGTTGGGGGCACCTCATTCCAGACTATATTTTCTTTCCTTTATTCCCAGTCTGCTTCTTGTCCCCATCCTCCCATCTGTTGGTGACAAGTACCTTTGACCCATATCAGCCCTTGTTGCAAGAGGTGGACCTGCAAACAGATCTTAAGATGAGAACTGAATGTGTAATACAACCCTTCTTCTGTAACATCTTCTTCACCAATATAGAAATGATGTGTCAAGACATCATCAGGTGGGTCCAAAGCCAGAGCGGTGGGTAGGTTCTTGAAAGCCACTTTTAAGTGCTTGATCTGCAAAGCAAAAGCCATAGTAATACCAGCATCTTCTGTAGGCATAGCAGTAGACAGCAAGTACTTTTTTTCAAATCTCATTCCAAAAAATAACCAATAAGTCGCATTCGCCACTGATGTAACCTTATAGCATTTCGCCTTTGAGTGATTCCTTGTTGTACTCAAGATGTTCTTATCCACAGTTTCACAAGTCGTAATATTGTACTGTAGTCCTCGGCTGAGCCCCACTCTTTCTCTTCTTCGCCTTCCCCAAGCTCAAAAAGAGGCAAGGGGGAGGCACCGATGGAAGTTACCTGGGATGCCGAGTCCGCGAAGCGCGCACAGACGGGGATTGAGTAAGGTCTGAAGCAAAAAAGAACCCATGTGGCGCATTCTTGACACGCTATCCCTGCGTTCGCGGCTTGGCTTGGCTTCGTTTGGATCTTGATCGTCGCTACCGAAGCGTCGCTTTTTCTCGTCTTTCTGCAGGCCCATGGTATGTGCTTACCTGTGACTTGCCGATACCGATGTGACATACTCCAAGTTGAAACACAAATTTCGGTTCGATAAATGTCCGGGCAGTGCTAAAGCAAAACATCGGGAAGGGAAACCCAGGAAAGAAAGGGAAAGAAGAAAACGGGTCGGGGATCTCCACATTCTAGAACCCGCGAACATCATTGAAACACCGAACTCAAAGTCGAAGCTCCTCGAGTCTTCCACTCTCCTTTTAGACTCGTTCATTCCCACCTAAATCTTCTCTTCATGCTCGTCTATGCTTCGCTCGGGTTCCTATTTACGTGATCAAGATGCCGGTAGTCTCCACCGGTGCCAGCCCCGTGACATCCATGTATGGTCACAGCAAGTTCCCGACTTGAATGTTGATCCTCTCTGATTGTGCCAACCGCGCCTTGTACAAGTCCTTCCCGGAGACTGATGTGCGATCCAAACATCGGTGTATTGAACACAGTGACTGCAGCTCGTTTTAAGGCTTACCTCACAGCGTCTTACATCTCTAACTCTGGCTTTGGCTTTAACTTTACCTTCGAATTCGGTTTTGGATTTCCACCGCTTACAATATCTAGTCACCGATACCGAGCAGACCTGGAGTGTTCGACTAGTACTTACGTACCTGGTAACGTAGATATTTCAAACTTATGAGTAGGATTAGCTGATTTGTTATTGGTAGTCGAGATGTGAATCTCCTGCATCTGAATCTTCGACTTCACATTCAGACTGCGGAGAAGTCTCGCCGGCGGCTGCCAGTCCTTGAAGACGTGGATGTGTCACTCTAGCAGGGACTACTTACGATTTATTCGTGGCCCAGAAGAGTATATCTGATGCATTCACCGTGCTCGTCGCGTGTGGTCTGAGCTTGTATGCGGAATTCAAGCATACAACCTTCCGAATTCACTGTTGTTTCTCCCGTGAATACTTCCGCGGATAGATCTTGTCCAACTGTTTCCCTGGATATCATTTCACCATCCATATTCATCATCCAACCGAGCTCGAACTCAAAGCCTACAGGTCGAGGGTCGAGGTCGAGATCCTGCAGGATACCTCTTACATACAACACAATCTCCGCCACCGACGCAGCAGATTTATCCTCGGATGTGCCACACAGGCAGAAGTATCACGTGTGTCGTAAATATGATGTTTCGTGTTCATCCTTGGAGATACAAATGTGCTAGGTAGCTAACGCACGTTGGAAACGTTGGAACCGAGAGTCGTGCCACGGTCACGTAACCACGTTTCCGATTTCGACCAGATAGGCCACCAGCACGGCAGCCATTTGTGCCGAAAAAGCCCGATACAATCGACCACGAGGTGTCACCCACCTTCCAAGAAGTCGTCTCGGAATCACAGCGAACTACTTCATGAATAAGACACATGGCAGGATGTTCAGAGGATTCGAGCATTTTGATTTTGATGGAAACCCAGCATGTCCATACGTCGTGTGGCATTCCTGTGTTTCGAATGTGGTCCAACCCCAAGCGCAATCTCGGATGGACAGAAAAAGAAAAACCTGGAAAAAAACTTTGCGACCCCTTGTGAGTTACTAGAGATTCCGGGCATGATGTTGTGTTGCCATAGAAAGTTCAAAGTGGATACATCCATGATATTCCGATTTCACAAACCTAGCACTTGGAGCAGGGGATGCACGATCTATGCACGTGCAATTTGAATTTCCATCCGTATCCAGCATCCATGTAGGTTCTGATTCACTCTTGGGGCCTTGTCGTCGGCCTGGTCACTACTTTCCAAGGGACCATACCACGACTCTCCACTGCGATGACAACTAAAATTCTCCCCGAGTCAACATAAAATCTTTAGTTTTCGCACAAGACCTCATCAGGGCATGCCAGACCTTTGATAATGTATCCTGACGCTCTTCTCGCGCGCGGAGTTTGCCCCTAAAATCCACTACTTCATAGTAGGATACTACCATTCATCCTCGATAAAAGAAACTCCATCTCGAAAGGAATCGTACCTACAATCGGACGCGACCGACGCAGGCGATAGATTGCCTGTACTAGATAGAGATAACCTAGCGCACTAGTAAGTCCCCGTTTACACTTGTGTTTGCTAGTGCAGAACCCACGACGGCGATTGACGTTCCCACCCAGATTCGCTTGAGATGCGTAGATGAGATGAGAACAATCAGGCCCGTGCTCGATACGCATTCCAGGTGTGGGTTGGAACAAGGGTCTATGTACATCGGACGCGACGCAAGAAGCCATCGTGCAATATAGGCAATAGAATACCTGCCCAAAGATAACCGCGGCCCAGCGCACTAGTGTGGGTAAGTAATTCTGGTATACCCGTAAGTATTTTATATCAGAAGCACGAACTTGACGAGGGCAACTGACGTATCCCCACCCAGACTTAGTGAACGCATCACACGGGCAACCGTGTGTCTCCTACAACTCGAATATCCTAATTCTACTCCCAACTCATAGACATCTTATGGTGTAAAAATCAGATCGCACACGCTACGCGGAGGATGGACCGAGCCTACGAATCGACGGTCGACAGTCCGAGAGCCGCGTAATCATACAGTACTTACCAAGTATGTACGCCGATTTCCGTAAGCCACTCCAAATCAGTACCCATCCCATTCCCCTCGGACCCGTAGTCCCAATCTCACTATTTCATAACACCCCTCACAATGCTAAACGCCAAAGTAAAACCACGCCAAGACGGCAAAAAGACGCCAAGATGCCAAAATGCCAAAAAAAATGCCAAAAATGCCAAACGCCAACTCGACAGCTGTCCGCCTTATTTAGTACGCATGGTACATATATATCCCCAAGCACTAAAAAGGAGCGCTAGAACCCCTACCACGCACGGGCAGCTCAGCTTCCATTCCAGCTCGGGTAGAAATAACCTATGTAGTGAGAGCGACAGCGGCGCCTCCCTCCGAGTCTTTACTTTACCCGGTAATAGCGCTAAAAGTCCCCCCCCTCTTTTCCTTTCTCCAGCCCTCAGCATCCTACCCGACTCTTTATTTCTCTATACCTTTCCCTACCAAGAAAAGAACCCCGTTCAGATCGCTTACATCTCATCAATCCATCCGACAGGACAGGACAGGACAGGACAGGACAGGGTACGGTCGACCCATCGCCATCGACATCGACATCACACCACACGACCACGACCACTTTTTCTGCACGACACGAACCTGCCAACGAGTACGAGTGACCCACCTGCACCCCCACGTATCGTGTCGTTTCGTATCGTGCCTACTTCACACACGGCACGCTGCCTCCCCTTCCCAAAGAAGTCCGGCAACAAGGGATTCGCAGCGCCACCGCACGCGGTTGCGTACATCGGTCTTCTTCTTCTTCTTCTTCTTCTTTGTTTCTTTTTTCGTACTGCGTACTACCAATTTGGGACTTGGGACCCTTGGGAGGGGAGGGAGGAGGCTCTGCTGATTCGTGACGGCCTTGGGTTCATTTCGGTTTCGTTTCCGTATGATATGCTATGGCATGTACATCGTTATTAGATACTCGTATCGCGTTCAAATCATTGCATTTTGATTGTCGACTTTGATCAAAAAGTGGGATCATCAGATGATGGAATGATGGATGATGTAAGTAACCCAATGAACTACCTTTCGTCGCATTTTTTCCTAGTTCGGTGTGAAATTATCAGTCTTCTGGCTGTGCTGCATATGCAAGTATACTACGCATGGAGCGGGGTGGGGTGGCGCGTGGGGTGGCGCGTGGCACCCCTATAACTTGAAGTAGATTAGGTATTAGTGTATGTATACCTAACACACACACATACTACACACACGCGCTGGCACTACTATTTAATTATAATCATAATCATAAGTATGCAGATACATACCCCGTCTCATGAATTCATAAATCATAAACCATAATCATAATACACACGCCTACTTACTTACTTCTCCCCAACTCAATCGATATCGCTATACAGCACGCAGTTGAGTACCCCGCGCACGCGTACGGGCGTATGTCCAGCCCAGCCCAGTCCAGTCCAGTCCAGTACACACACACATACATACATATATACACATGTACTCAGGGCACACTCAATACGACGATCGACGATGATCACCAGCCCGCCCTGTCCTGTCCTGTCCTGTCTGCGTGTGTATGTCCGTGATTTTCTATGTATATATACACGTCGAACGTCGAACACGTACACGTAAAAAAATACACACATGCACACACACACACAGCTGGTACGGGGGAGGGCAGCTATGACTACGACACGATGATTCTGTGTCAGGAGGTGGTAGACATTACGATTTGATAAGTACATCCGTATACTGCGGTGGGATTTACATCATCCCTTTTGGTTTTGAGTCTAAGGATCTGAGCGCTGAACACTGGGCACTGGATACTGGACAGGACAGAAAGAGCGCTGGGACCAAGTCAAGTCAAGCAGCCGTAAACGTAGCAGGCCATATAGGTTCAGGCACATGCGGCCATGAGCCATGGCGTCCTTACTCTGTTCTTGGACGCATATCTTTCCTTTTTCCTTTCTTACCCCCAGTCCTCCCTTTTGCATAAATCCACGCACCTCGCTCAAAAAAAAAAAACCGAAACAGGAAATTCCCAAATCCTCATCGATACCCCAGGCCCAACACGCTCAAGCGTACGTTCCATTCGAAAATTTCCTCTCTCAGAATTAATAATATATGAATAATATCCCCCCTTGCCCTCGCCCTTGACCCACTCACCATCCTTCAAGAATCAACGTAGATAGAATATAAGGCTACGCATACCCTCAACTCGCGCGTGGGTGAGTTTCTCCAAATCTGAAATATCAATTACAAAGCAAGGGGCGAGGGTGAGGCCAAACTCCTTCCAGCTAGCTGCGAGCTGCCATCTTTTACTTTTACTTTTACTTTTACTTTTACTTTCTTCATTCATTCATTCATTCATTCATTCCATCGATCGTGTGACACACACGCAATGCAATGTAATTATATGCATGCAAACAGCTCTAACGCACACGACACTTTCACTTTCACTTTGACCGCCCGACCCCAAGCTCTCGCTTCACCCACGAAAGTATGTATGGTTTGCATACATACTCACACACAGTAACTGTGAAATACGTACAGTAGGAAAACAAGCGTGGAGCGTGCACGTGGTATGTCTGGATGTTGGGCGCGGGGGTGTAAATTGTGAATTGTAAATTGTATGCGGCAGGTTACGTGATATGATATAATATGATACAACGAATGTCGGTATGAAAGCTTGAGGAGAGAAAGAAAGAAAGAACGATGAGCGCACAAAGGTCCAGTACTTGTCCTTGTCCTTGTATGTATGGTGAGTACGCCGACGACGGGGGCGGTTATACATGCTGAGAGTGAGAGGGAAGAAGTATATGTGTATGGCACCGTACGATGCAAGTAATCGCAAGGGACACTCAAGAAAGAAAGAAAGAGAAAGGAACGGAAGGGAAGGGGCGCACCAAACCGCTGGAAATCACGGGCAGAATTGGTGCTCGGTATACGCACACGGGGCATCGTACGTATATGATGAGGGCGCGGTCTGTGTGCGGGCCTGGGTGTCGGTGAAATGGACCTGGTGCGGGGTCGGCCATTGGCACGAGTGGTAGTCTAGTTCGTGTTGGACGGGGACGTAGTGCTGCTGCTGAAGATGGTGATGGGTGTAAGAACGGTCAAAGTCTGCATCGTGGGGGAGTGGGGCGGGGTGGGGGATGTGTGCGACGACGTGGCGCTCTGTGGTTGATGTCGCCGGCGCCGCCATTGCGCTGGGAGCAAGGAGACGCTGTTGGTGTTCGTGTGTGAGTTGGTGGATTTGTGTGCTGGGCGGGTAGTCTGCGGTGGCGGAGAAGTGGGCCGGGGGTGGGAGCTCGAACGTGGACGAGACGGCCGAGGACGGACTGCAGACGTTGAGTGATGGCAAGGGCAGAAACAAAATGCGACGCACAGACTTCCGCCGCTCTCGCTGAGACTGCAGCTGCTGCGGCGTCCGCCGAACTGAGGCGGCGAATCGGCGCTGCTCGGGTAGAGATCGCCGAACGACGACGGCGGTGGCGCCGGGCGTGTGCGGTCGAGTCGCAGATTCGAGGGCCGCGGACGCACGATGGCGCGGCCTTCGTGCTGCATCTCTGCCGCGGTCGACAGCTCCTGCTCCTTCTTGGCCTTGGGCTTGTTGGGCCCCCTGACGCGCCCCTCCTTGGCGTACTCGCACACGAGCCCCCGCGTCGCACAGCGCTTGCAGGTGGGGTGCTCGCCGCTGCATTTGGCCTTGCGGGTGCGGCACTTTTCGCAGGCCTGGGCTGTGCGCAGGCGGGGGTGCTCGGGCGAGCGGTAGAAGATGCCGGTGGCGGGGTCGAGCGAGCCGGCGAGGGCGAGGCGGGGCGCGAGGAGGTCGTGGTGCGGATAGGGGCCCGCCGGCGACGACGGCGGCGGCGCGGGCAGCGCATCGGCGAACTCGGGCCAGGGATCGGTCGGGTAGAGCTCGTGCTGCCAGCTGTGGTGGCGATGGTACATTGCAGGATGGTCGTGGGTACAATCTAAGACTTTGCCCAGCCCTTTTTCACCTCCAATCAATTTCCCCCATTTTCGATTTTTTTTCTTTCTTTTTCCCCCTCGCACCCATGCCCCCTCCCCTATTACATTTTCCTCCTCCCCCGTTTTTAGAAGACCATACTCCCATTATCCATGTCCGGTTGTCCATTAATATTCCCGCGGCGCACATCCAATAGAAATTATTTATTCCCAATTTCCCTCCCCACAAATCCCACCCCTGACGCCTGACACTCACCGATCCCTCACTCACCACCTCACTTGCAAAAAATTAAAATAAACCACCACCACTACCACGTCCCCCTCCCCCGCGTCAAAGTATAACCTTAATTACCGGCGACTAAACCTATTTCTCCTCCGTCCGTCCGGCCTGCTTCTTTCGTTGCCATGTATCGCTTACGCTGGCCCCCTCGCTTCCCGGACTACGACGTTGTATGTATGTATGTTCATGTTCTTCGCGCCCCGATCACACAATGCAAAGAGACTTCAATCGGGCGTTCAGGGCTGCACCCACGTAACGTACGTACGTACCCACGTACAGGCTTACTTCCAGTCCAGTCCTTTTCTTTTTTTTTTCTTCTCGTTCTTCACAAAGGCACCGAGCACCAAGCACCGAGCACCGAGCACCAAGCGCACCGAACGCTCATCCCCACGATGCTTCAATCAAAATAAAGTATTTTTTTTTCGCGCGTTAATTAACTTGTATTTTAGTCATCCTGTAGCCCTTTCAAGGGTAGTATTAGTAATATACCCAAACTAACGGCCCATTGTCGCCGGCGGCGAGAATCAGAAGCTAGCATACGTCTACGTCTCGGAAGCCACGTCGTTTGCGTTGCGTCGAAGATGGACGTACTTGACTTTACTTTACTTTACTTTACTTACCTTCGAAGCACGCATACGTGCACGCACGCACGCACGCACGCTAAGAGTTCTTTTCAAGCTTCAAGGACGCGGAGGGTTGGATGGAGTGGAAGGAATGGGGTGATGTGGATTGGGAATTAGTGCGGAGTACAGAGCAGAGCAGGACCGGATCGGACACTGGACATTTGCGCTTCGAACCCAAGAACAAAAAAAAATACAGAGAGAGAAAAGAACGATGACCGATTTTTGGAGGTAAAAAGGGATATTGATGCGATAATGATATCGCGTGTGGTATGTAATCGCACAACAAACCTCACACTGCATCGCTAGGCTACCATACATACATACTTGTGGGCGCTCCAAACTTGGCAGTCCGTCCATTCGCGGATATTCGAATCGTGAGATGTACTCGAGATGTAAAGATGCCAGATGTCAGATGCGGAGATCTAGAGTACTTCGTAGGGCTCAGAGTGTGTATCCGTACGTACGTACATACATGTCCTTAAGCCCTATCTCCCACTGAAATCTGGCGCTCGGCTCGGCTCGGGCGACGGTAATAAGTAATATTGTATACTATATCTATCATAATAATGCGTGGTACATGGTCGTACTTATTTACTATATTATATATAACACACGATAAACGCACTATAAAGAAAAACATGAGCGGGATATCTCGTACTTCCAATCATGCGTATCCTTTCCTTCGTGAATCACCTACTCCCGATCCAACGTGCATCTCGACTCCAGAAATCAAATTAAATCCTAAAACCCTAAAACCCAAATTAACCAATAACACTTCTTCGTATGGGCCATAGATCGGAGTCGGAGTCGGAGTTGAATAAAAATAAAGAATGAATGAATCAGAGAGCGAGAGCGAGATGGGTTTGATGGTGTGTACAAGACGTTGTGAGGGCGGGGCATGGCAGGTCTGGAACGAAGTAGGTAGCGCATGCACCGATTATTTTCTGAAAATTTCTTTTCTCTTCTCGATTCCGAGCATGAGGTGGGTACATCGCACCATCGCTCCTGCCTGGTCCTCGTCCTGCTTCTAGCATATCACAACACACCAAACCAAAAAAAGGGAAAGAAACGTCTTCCAAAATGCAGATTAACTCGAGCTCGCAGTCGAACGGAGAAGCGCCGAGTGAGTGAAATGAGAGAAATAAAAACAGGTATGGGAATGGGAACGCGGAAAAAAGAAAGGAATAATGAAAAGTCAGGATGATGAGTCCGACGTACGGAGAAGGTTGTATTGTTCCTCTTCTCTGTCGTTTTATTTTGGGTATCATATCGTATTGTATGCTGACCGAAGCCAAGGAGAACTGGACGCATGCAAAGGAAGGAATGCGCCACGCCACATGCAGTTCTTTTTTCTTCTTTGGGTGCTTCCTTGCTTATTCACTCACTCACTCACTCACTGTCCCCGGGCGCCTCGCGGGCTCGGTATTCCTAAGTAAATTACCCACTGCATCCCTCCTCCCACCCCGCCTGCCTCGTACCTGGCTTGAGCCTTGAGCTTGGGAGTAGCGGCGGAGTTCTGAGTAGGCCGAGGAGTGTCAGAATCATACTCATGAATCTGGAAAATGGACACCAAAAAAAATTGCCGTAAGGTCACTTACTTACTCTCGCCACCCTCTGCTTCCATTTCCATACAAGTACTTGCACGAGTTCCATCCACGCCTCAAAGCCACTACTTGTCATGACTCACCAGCGCCGACAACGAGCTGATTATCTCGAGGCGATTTTGCAGACATTCGCATCCCATCTCGACAACAAAAAAAAGATTACTAAATACTAAAAACTAACACCAAGCATGTGGATCGGAATCGGTGACTTGATCTCGTAAACAGGTACTTACTAGGTAGCCGGTGAAGAGAGAATCGGAGCCAAAAACAAATACTAAAAAAAAGGCCAGAAGTTAACCACACTTGCGATAGACACATAGGGTTCGGGAGTCGGGTTCGGGTGATGTACATAAGGCGTTGTGAGGGAAAAAGGAAGATCAGAAGAAGTCGGCGCGTTTATTATTAGATCGATTAACTAATGTAATACATACCCATAGCGATGCTCGATATTCTAGCTTGAACCATCGTCTTCTCTGGTAGAAGAAAAGGCTGGAAAATGCAATTTCGGCGGAGCGTTTACCTGGTTATCCAAAAATGCGTGCGTGCAACCCTAGGGGGTCGAGTTTTGGCATTCGAGAAATGGGACTTGCCTTGCTGCGCGACGGCTGGGGGGCAGTGGTCGCCCGGCGTCTTAATCGCGTAAGTAGGAACCCGAACCCGGAGAGAAGTGTAGATAGAGAGCGCGCGATTTAAGACAACGCGCGCGAGAAAGAAAGAAAAGTCTAAAAGGAAAACAGTCGAAGCTCTCGAGAGTTTTAGTGTTGTTGTCAACGATGTTCGCGGGGGTTCTGAATATGGGAGCCTAGAATGCAGCGTGTACGTACGGAGATCCCCGTCTCCGGTTGGGTTCTCTTCTTTCCTTGTGTGCCTTTTCCTCGTTTTTTTTTTTTGGCGTAGTATCGTGTGCTCACTGTATCAGACAGGCTGTCAAGTCGTAATATCTGATGTTCCTGGCTCATAGGTGGTTAGCAGATGCAACGCACCTAGAAAAATGGACCAAAATAATAATAATAATAATAATAATAATCGACATCTTCCAGCTTTGGTAGTGACGATCACGATGCGAAAGAAGCGAAGCGAAGCCACGACCGCGGGTATAGCATGTCAGGAATGCGCCACATGAGCTCTTTTATTTGCTCGAGGCCTTACGATCTGTGCGCGCTTCGCGGGCTCAATGTTTCGAGGCAGGTTACTTACATCGGTGCCTCCTTCGCTCGAGCCTGTGAACAGGGAAGAAAAGAAGAGTGACCGAGGTTGGGCCGAGGAGTATAGAGTCGTAATCGCGATTTTAGTCTTGGCCCGAGAGATGTGATTATGGCATTGGGCATCCATATAAATCCGGTGAATAAAAATTTAAAACGTGCTGGAAGGTTTACTGGCACCCTCGCGCGGGAGCTGAATGGTCAGCAACTTAAGACACCGAACATTCGAATCATGATGCTCGCGGGATACAAACTGGCTTGAGTACCGCGGGAAGCTTTTTTCTTCTTCTTGAGATCAAGAGGACGAGGTTCGGGGAGCACTTGAAGTGCCCTCGGTACGGCGAGGGCGATAGATATTGACGGGTATTCTATCAAAGAACCAGGAACGTGCGGCTTGCGTCAGGTCCGGATATGGCTACTTGGTAGGGTCGATTCTCACTTTTGCTCTGCTAGTCCAATACCAAACCTTGTAAATCCGAGCTCGAATATGAAGAGAGAGATTATGATTCAAAGTACGGACGGAGAGCGTGTTTTGTGTGGAAATATCAAAATAGAGGGTTCGCATGCTGACGACAAGGCTAATTTTCCCGATAAGTTTGTGGTTGTATCGAATGATGTCAAGAAATGGAATTCGCACGCCAAGCTAGCGCTTACCTTGACAACCGCTCCTGGTTGTTTTTGGTTGTGTACGAAGCACATATCGTACAGTCGAGCCTTTCTCTTGCTTATACAGTCTCTTCCATTTCGTGGACGATGTCCTCTGAGCCTATCTCGCGATGGTATTTCGGTTCTTGGATGTCTCGGAACGTATTAAAC
>JAGGAV010008088.1:0-17427 GCA_017657295.1 Termitomyces sp. DKA64 | reverse complement strand
TAACAATAATCAATGCTGAGTAAGGTCCATGCATATGACTCATCAAGGCTGACTACTAGAAGACAGAAGGGGATAGGGCAGGCCAAGCAGTCATTCAGATGTGCTAAGAGTGGGCATGTCCTCAGACTAAGCTCAGAGTAGAGTTGGACATGGTCTGGAGACTGGTCCCCTAACAGAGCTGTTCCATGCTTGTTCTATCAATGAATATTCAACTGGATCCAGCAGCAGATCACTTTTGACCAGCTATTTTTGAGTTTTTGAGAGCTGTTCCACCCATGTCATCTCAGCTGTAATAAACTGAATCATTATTGTTTAGCGCTGTTCAATCAATTATTGTTTAGAGCTGTTCCATGCTTGTTCCATCAGCAGATATTCAACTGGATAGTATGTGGATAACAATAATTATTCTGAGGTGATAATTACAGCTGTTTCAAGCAGATCCAGCCTTACTTATAGCTTCCAAATCCCATATGCCCAGTGTATAACACAGTCATTATCAATTTCCAACCAGCTCTGCTGGCAGGTCACTCTTCTGCAGTTTTTTGCTCTTCAGCAGCCATGCATGATACATTACATTGTGGGGCCTCTGCTCCAGTATAGCAGACACTGCTGGTCCCATGGTGTATGATACAAATCTTGCTCTGCTATATTATGAGACACAATACATATGTGTGCCTCTATATACTCATGCCTCTCATGCCAACTTGTACACCTTCCCTGGACTTACTCAGACCACTCCCTAGATCCCATATCATCAGTTCCCCTTATTCCAAGCCTGCTATAGCACAGATTATATGTGTAAGATGTCGTATCTGCCTAGTAAGGACTCACTCAGTGAAGCTGTACCCCCATGGTCAGTGGAACCTGACACCCACTGTCAAAGAAGAACTCAAGTCTGACTGTTCCCTCCCCCAAACCTCAAATCCCCCCTCCAGCCCTTACTGCAGAACCTTGGGGGGGGAGAAAGGGAAGTGCAACATTGGCAGCCCCACCCCCTCTCCAGAAAACTGCAATGCCAATGCCAACAATTTCCTTTTCCACATCCTTCCCCAAAAAAATCCTCTTGACCCCCACCACCAACTTTCCTAAACCCAAACATTCTTCACAACAAGTTCAAGGGCCTCTTCCCCCCAACCACTTTCCCCAACCCAAGACACAGCCTGCATGTCATAGGGCTCTGTTTGCTAGAATTCTCCAAGATAGAACCCAGGCCTACCAGCTGTATGTAACTCCTACTGAACAGCTCTGAGCCCAAAAACCCTTGGACCCTGCTAGGTGTGAAGGGGAAATTTAATGCAAGGTGGTTCCCTCCAAATATCATGAGTTTGTGAACATATTCTCAGAAGGAAGTGCTAAGGAACTCCTCCCACACCAACCCTATGATCACCAGATCAACCTGGAGGGAGGTGCTTCCCTGCCCTTTGGAAAGGTCTACAACATGTCAGAAAAAGAGCTCTGGGCCATCAAGGACTATGTGGACAAAATGCTAGGGAAAGGCTTCATCTGACCCTCATCCTTCCCTGCCAGAGCCCTGGTTGTCTTTGCCAAGAAGAAGGATGGCACAACTTACCTCTGCATCAACTGCTGAGGGTAAAACCAGATCACAAAGAACTGATATCCTCTTGCCCTCATTGGAGACCTTCTGAACCAACTCCAGAGAATGAAAGTCTACACAAAATTGACTTCTGCTCTGCATACAATAATGTTTGAATTGCCCCAGGACACAAGTGGAAACTGCTTTCCAAACATGCTATGGGGTTTCCAATATCTGGTAATGCCTTTTGGAATAACCAACTCCCTGCCACCTTCCAATACTTCATGAATGACATCTTCCACAACATAAATGACATCTCTGTGGTAGTATATCTAGACAACATTCTAATCTACTCCAACTCCCTTGCAGAACACCAAGACCATGTCCAATACATGTTAGATTGACTCTGGCAGCATAACCCTCATGCCAAACCCAAGAAATGAACCTTCTACACCCAGAAAGTTACCTTGACATTATTGTCACTCTGGAACCCCAGAAAGGCTGAGGCTACTACCAACTGGCCTTGCTCCAAGATGTCAAGGAGCTCCACTCCTTCTTAGGATTTGCTAAATTCTACTGGAGATTCATCAACAAGTACTCCAGGATCACAAAAAAGCTCACCCAACCCACCCAAAAAAACACTGCATGGAACTGGGACTTGAACTGCCAGAGTGTCTTCAAACTCCTCAAGACTGCCTTCACTTCCACACTCAGTCTGCAAGATTACAACCCCTCCCTCCCTATCATCCTTGAGTGTGACACCTTCAAATATGCCCTCACAAGAATTCTTTCACAAACTGACCCTGAGGCCCAGGACTCCAATCCATTGCATTCTATGCCTGCTCCATGATCCCTGTGATACTCAATTATGACATCTACAACAAGGATCTCCTTGCAATTGTGGAAGCCTTCCAGCAGTGGAGGGCTTACCTGGAAGGTGCTTGGCATTTCATTCAGGTAAACTCAGATAACAGCAACATCCAGTACTTTGTGATTACCAAGCAGCTCAGCAGTACTGCTACTGCCCTAGCTACCTTGGAGAAAACCCAATGCCCCAATGCAACAGCCCAATGTATAACCATGCAGGTCCTTTGAAGCCAGGTAAAAAGGATTTGCCAGACACACCCCCCTCCAGATGACTACTTCTGCATGCATGGCCCCTGGAATTCCCCTTCCTCTCCTGCCTCCACCTCCACCTCCACCCTCTCCCCCAACAACCAACTGCTCCTCTGGAATGGCACCATTTATGTCCCAGACCACCAGAACTTCTTCCTAGAGGACCTCTAGGAGCACCATGACTACAGGCTCTGTGGCCACTCAGGAATCTGGAAAACACTTCAGCTTGTTATGTGAACATACTTCTAGCTGGGACTCAAAAGGGATGTCACCTGGTATGTCTGTGCCTGCAAGGCATGCTGCCAGGCCAAGGTTCTGTACTACCACTCCTTTGAACTCCTTAAGCCACTCCCCTTGGAATGCCAACCATGGTCCTCCAGCTCCATAGACCACATCATGAAGCTCCCAGAGTCTGAAGGGCACAATGCCATCCTCATCATAATCTGCTGACCATTGAAACAGGCCATCTTTGTCTCCTGTCACACTACCAACCATGCCCCATGGCTACCCCAACACTTCATTACCCATGTTTTTGCCAAGCATGGCCTGCCCAATGACATCATCTCTGATCATGGTAATTTATTCATCTCAAAATTCTGGCCATTCTGTAAGGTTCTGCTGACCTTGGGGGCTCAGATCCACTGGGTAAGTCCCTACTAGGCAGATACAGCAACTATGTGCACCTACAAGTACTCTGAGTGAACTCTGGGAGTAGAGAAAATACCAAGATGGAGCTGGGGAAGTGAGCAGAAGAGGTCCAGGAAGCTCTGGAGATGTCTAGGGGGTAGTGTGTGTAGGTAGCAAGTGCTGGGGCACATGGGATGGAATTATGAAGGCAGCTATCAAGGAAGTGGGGTTAATGGGGGTCATGCAATGCAAGGGAGTGGACCAGGGCTGAGGAGTGATCAAGCATTGAAATGATTGGACCTCAGGGAAGGCTTGGAACAGAATCTGAGAAGGTGATGTGATAAGTAAGACTATAATAACTGGGAGACATGAAGATGAATATAAAGATAAACTAGGAGACATGAAGACAAGCTAGGAGATGTGAGATTAAACCAGGAGACAAGAGAATACAAGACAAGAAAGAAATGGAATTCAAATGATACAAAAGAGACACAAGAACTGAAGCAACAAGATAAGACTGGGGCGCTAAAGTAGGTAATATCAAGACTATTGTAGCTGATATTACTCTATGACTTAAGTACTGATGGGGGACCTTCTCTGGAACCATGAATCTAAGGGTTTGAGTTCATTGGGGCCTCATGGATTTGACAGGTGTCAGTTATAAACATCTGGGCATGGGGAATGTTCCAAGACTTGCAGGTGGGTTGTAGTGATGCTTTGATGTGGACCTGTGATGCATGATACTTGCCAGGGGGCTGGAAAAAATATTGGGGTTATCTGGGTCTTCAGTTGGGGTTGGGGAAGTAATGGGGCCTACCAGGGGTCTGGGGATTGGTTGTGACACAATCCCTTTGTGTGGCCCTGGATATCAAGTCCAGCCTATCCATGCCCTATCACCTGGAGATGGACAGACTGAGCATGTTACCAGACCCTGGAGTAATATCTCCAGCTCTATGTGGACTACCTACAGGATGATTGGTATGTTGAACTCCCCATTGCCAAATTTACGTACAACAATTCCCCACATTTAGCTGCCAGAGTATCTCCCTTCTTTGCAAACAAGGGATACAACCCCTGGCTTACCATATCTCTCCACAACATCCCATCCCATGTAGCCCACACCACTGCCCAGGACCTCTGGAACTTGCAGAAATACCTTAAACAGGAAATAAATCCTGTCAACCAGTCCTACCACAAACATGCAGACATCTATCAAGGCACTACCCTGGACTGGGCTGCTGGGTCCCCTGTCTGGCTTGACTATCAAAACATCAAAACCTGGCAACCCTCTCTGAAGCTAGATCACAAACACCTTGGACCCTTTAAGATACTCCAAAAGTATCTTCCTATGCATACCAAACCAAGCCCCCTGTAAGAATGAAAGAACTCCACCCTGTCTTTCATGTCCATCTCCTGGAGTGCCACAACCCAGACCCCTGCCCAGGCCAGAAAATGTTCTGAATATAATAAGGATTCAACTTCCCTCTCATGTTTTATCCTATATTATCTTATCTTATCCCTTATCTGATCTTATTCTGCCCAAGAAATGGTAAGATTAAAGAAAGAAAAAAAAAAGAGAAGAAAACATTATAAAGGACACAACTAGACAATGCAAGACAATATATATACATGCATACATGCAGGGCTCAGGCCAACTAGGTGCCCCTTTTCTGAGTCCCTAGAACTTTTTCTGCCCTCCTATTCAACCTTCATCCTCTTCTCTTTTGCCCTCCTCCAGGCCTCCCTCTCTACCTTATGAAGATCAATGGCCTTGATCCTGTCACTCTGCTCAGCTGTCATATCCACTTCCTCTAGTGGAGTCTCAGACAAACCCTGCCCACAACCCCTCCTCCCACTCCAACACCACCTCCTGCACCTGCACCTGCACTCCAGCTCCCCAGACCAAACCTCCAGCTCTTGCACCAGTTCTTGTTTCAGGGACTGGAGGTGGCAATTTTACCCCAATTGTATTACCTCTCAACCCCAGAGCTGAGCCAAGTTCTGCTGCAGTTAAAACACCTATTGCAAAAGTGGTACTCCAACACTAGGAGGCTCTGGGGCCAGGGAAGACAATAACAAGGGCATGGGGGTGCAGGAAAAAAGGGATGATGGGCCCTGACACCAATGTTTGAGGCTTGAACCCTGCTCAAGTAAGGCTGGCCATTTGGGGATGCCCCCCATGGCCAGCAAGCTCAATGACCCTGAATGGGAGGAATAGCAGGTCCCCAGGGCCCAACAGCCATGCCATGGGTGGCAACCTCACACCTTCCCTTGTGCTTGACTCTCCAAAACCTCCAGGACCACATGAACACCCTTCCAAGCCCTCCCTCAGACCCACCTCCCCTGGCCTCACAACCCCAGAAATGCCAGGCCCCTGTAGAATGTCTACTCCTTGCCTTGAAAACTGAGCCTCTAGGGCCTTCCTCTCAATCACCATCTCAATCTGAGGCTGCCAGATGCTCTGAGTCCTGCAAACCAATGCTGATTTGCTCCTGCACCTGCCTAGACCACCTGGACTGTAGAAGGATGAAGGGGGTGTTGTGAGTGCAGTAAGGGTTGCACTAGGGCCATCAGTACAACCAAAGGGACACTATAGATCAGGAAACTCACCAGACTATTGGCAATGCACCACTCCTATGATGGGAATTCAATCCTCAGAGAAAGGCCTCAGAGAACTCCTGGTAAGGGTACATTCCCCTGAACCCCTGATGCCATGCCACCATGCTGCCCCTAGGGGCAGGGGACACCAACCCCAGACCTAGATGCCTCAGCCATTCACTTCTGTTGCTCTATTTCCTGATCAGCTAACACGAACCCAACATGGAAAAGGGGAAGACTTATGGCAAAAAATATGGTCCACTACTTCATGCTCTCTCTGGCAATCCAACTCCACTCACCACACCTTGTATGCCATCCAGGCCACCATGGTGGCACTATTGGAGAGTTGAGGAGAACTGTTGGGAGAAGTTGGCTGCATAATGTTGCCTCAGGAAAACTCAGACAATGGACCCTTAAAAACCACCTAGGAGATTTTCAAGCTCCCACACTCACCTCTAAGGCCAATGACACCACCACACCTCAAGAGTCTCAGCACTTGGAGAGAGTTAATGTCAGGACCCCACTAATTTCACTATGTCACCTCTGACATCACCTGCTGCCCTGCTGCTAAACCCCAGGCCTGCCACCCCAGACACCCTGCCCACACACTATGCATCACTGGATCACTGGTCCCAATGACCCCTGGACCCAATACCTGTTCCCCAAGCCTGCTGCCCCATCCATATCCTATGCATCACTGGGTCACTGGTCCCCTTGGTCACTGGTCCCAATGATCCCTGGACCCAACAACTACTCCCCAATCAACATGGGCCACCCCTCCCATTAGACCCCTCCCCAGCCTTCCTCACAGAGGTGAGCCCCCAGGTTCTTGGATCTGACAGATTTGTGGGTGCTGGCAATGGAAGAGGAATTAAGGATGATGAGGGAATGAGAAGTGATTAAAGTTGGAGAATGAGCAGCACATTCCAATGGGAAAGAAGGTTGTGGGATGCAAGTGGGTGTATGCCAACAAGTACAACATGGAAGGAAATATTGTGTGAAGGAAGGCTAGGTTAGTGGCAAAGGAGTTCTCTCAGGTTTTGAGTAAAGATTATGATGCAACTTATGATGTCATTATTTGTCTCAAGGTGCTCAGGATGTTGGCCATTGTAGCAAAGTTCAGCTGGAAAATCTGGCAAGTCAACTTCATTCCTGCATACTTGAACAATGTGCCTAAGTATGGACATCTACATTGATCTACCACCAGGGTTTTCAGGGGGGAGATAAAGAAGAGCTCTTCCTAAAAGCCTTCATGGTCTCATGCAGGGCAGGCACAACTGGTTTTGGCAGGCTATACAGTCAGTTTGAAATATTACAGCCTTGTAATTACAGGTGAAGCATAATATATAAATGCCTGTAGCTACAAGCAACTGAGAGTTCTGCCAATCAGTAGGATTGAACCTGTGTCTTGAATCACAAAATACCTGATATGACAGTTATAGCCAATTCACCCCAGATACCTCATTAAGGGAGGGCAAGACCTCCTTCAAATATCTCTGGAGCCCTAAACATATTTAACAACTTAACAGAACACTGACAAAATCTTAAAGCACCTACCAGAGCCCTAATCAAATCCTAATAACCAGCCTAACCATGTGTTCAACAGATGGGTTCTGTAGATACATATTCTCATTCTGTTACAGTTTGTTACTGTCAGGTTCCACTGAACATGGGGGCTCAGCTACACTGAGTGAGTCCTTACCAGGCAGACACAACATCTACATGTGTAATCCCATGCTCTGGCAAGCTCCAGATAAGAGGAGTCAAGGTTATGGGGTTGGGAAAGCAGCCTGGGCAAGTTTAGGAAACTCTAGAAAAGTATACAGAGAGGCATGAGTAATGGGTGAGTATGAGCAAGCATGGTATAAAGCTCTGGAGAAGGCTATCAAGGGGCCAGGGTTGTCTTGGGGTAACTTGGGACTAGATCTGACCAGGTTGGCAGAATTGCAGGGGAGGGTTCAGGAACAACAGAGATGGAGTTGGAGGTTCGAGATGAAAGAGATAGAGTTAATGTAGAGAAAAAGAGTTGAGATGTAACAAGACAAGATGAGAGACTTAGAAAGAGACAAGACAAGGTGAGGTGAGAGACAGGTGTTGGCAGTGTTTGATGTGTACCCATGATGCATGCTGGGGAAGGCAGAGGAAGTGTTGGAGCTACCTAAACACTCAGAGAAGGTCAGGGAGATTATGGAGCCTACTGGGGGAAGCATTGGAGATTGGCAGAGAAGTGTTGGGGTTTGCTGGAGTAGGTGCCAAGGGTGGGGGAGAGTTGTAGGGGTTCCTAGAGAGAGGGATGCACTCTGGGGCTTGCTGAGCTTAGGTAGGTGAGGTCCAGGGGTCTGAAAATGGGTCATGACATCACCCCTCCTTCAGCATTGAGATCCTTTGAGATGTGGGGAAGTCTTTGGCAAGTGGTGGTAGTGTAGGAAGCAAAGGCAAAGCATGATGGATTCTCATCAGCAAGCCCTCCTAAGAGAAATAAAAGGAATTAGGACATATCCCCATATCCTTCAGTTACCTTCCAATGTCTTCCTCTGAATCTTCATTATCCCCTACCCCCCCCCCCCTTCCAACAAAAACCACATTGAGGTCTGGGCAGATTACAAGTGTTGCCAAGAGGAGTTTGACTGGCACTGGGACTGGAGGAAGGTGGACTTGATGTACTGCCATCATAAGTGTGATGATTCTATAGCCAGAGTAATGCTGATTGGATCCAGCAGAGTTGTCTATGGCAGTGGTGAGTCCCTCCTTAGGTCCTTCCAAAGTTGGTGCTTTGGGGCAATCTGGTCAACCACCCCTGGTGCCTCCAGCTCACCCTGCTTGGCCAACTTTGGGTTTGGGAATGGTGCAGGTTGTGCTAGAAGCCCAATAGGTGGCCCAGTTGGAGGTGATGCAGGAATAATTTGTGGAGGCAGTGGGGTGGGTGTGGAGTCCCCCCACTATGGAATGGTGCCAAGCAGAGGCCCTGGTAAGTTGTTGGGGAAATCTGGGTCCCTACCTGGCTGACTAGTTATCTAGTGTGTCCTCCATGCCTGGCAGGGTGAATAATGCAAGTTTGAAGAGCCCATGTTGGGGTCCCATCAGGATTCAGCAGTCTGCCTTCTGTGACATGCAAGGCATGAGAAGTGCTCCATTTTTCAGGATTGGCAGGCTACCTGCATAGCTGTGGAACAGGGATGGGAGGCGGACTGAGTAGCAGAGTGACTGGACAAGGGGCAGAGGGGAAGGGTATTGGGCCAGGGTGAGGGGTCATCACAGGCAGGGCATTCTGGTCCAGAGAGTGAGGAATGGCCCCTGGGGAAGGTGGGTCTGCCATGGAACAGGCATAGGGAGGCACCTCTGGCTACACAAGAAAAGGGGAAGAGGAGGGCATCCTCATCTCTGGAGGCCAGACCAAGTAAGAGGCCCTGGGGCAAGGTGGCAATGGCTGGCTCCTCTAGCCCCCACATGTACTCCCCTGGGTCAGGAGCATTGATGAGGCCAGTCAATCACACTCTGGAGCCCTCAATGTTGGCTGCAAACAAGGTCCTTTGCTGCCATGTAGAGAAGTTAATGGGGCAGCTGTGGGAGTGGGAGGAGGAGCTCCAGGGTCAAGAGGAGGAGCTTTGGAGGTGAGAGGAGCTCTGGAGGGCAAAGGAGAACCAGGGGCAGTGCAACCCATGGGGCCAAAGGGTTTCAGGTGGTCTTTTGGGCAACATGCAGGGATAGGCCCCCTTGACAGGGTACAATGAGGAGTGTCACCAGTCTGAGGAAGGTCCCTGGCTGTAAGGGCAACCTCCAGGAGCTGTGGCTCAATCACACAGCTAGCAGAGGGGAATTCAAAGTTATATTAGAAAGGTAATCAATGATACAACAGTAACTAATCACCTAGCAGAGGGGAATCCAAAGAGAACAAGACTAAGGATCCCTGCTGCTTGGTGGGGCACATCAAGGGTGGTGGAGGCATGAGAACAACTGTACAGATGACCAGAGCTAACCCTAACCCTTGGGATATGCTCAAAGAGGAATTATGAAAAGTTCTGGAGGTTTCCCAAAAGGGAGAATGACCTCTGGAGATCTCTGGGGATCTGGAGGGAGCCCTGGGAGTGGGAGTGCAAGGCAAGCCTCAGGGAAGGAGCTTGGGTTGAAGGGGGTCATTGTAGGTTGGAATAGAAAGTCTGGACTTCGAATCCCCTCACATCACCCCCCCTTTAGTGTGTGGCATCTTGATGTGCAGGGTAGAAGAAGTTCCAGATCACCTGGTCCACTGGCAAGATGGGATAGATCTTCCAGATGGCCTACAGTGCATTTGGGTGTCTTTGGTGGAAATCCCTGACAAGCCTTGGTGCATGCACATTCTCTTGTAGTTCCCAGGAGATGTCCTCAATTCCATAGCCCTTCCACTTCACCTTGTATTGTAGCCATCATCAAAATAGACAGCTGTCCAGGATCTCCTCCACCTCATACTCCTTGTTGCTGTTGACCACCACCAGGAGTGGAGAGGGTGCTGGACATTACCCTGGAATAGGATCCTCTGGGGCCAGCATTAGCTTGACCACATTGAACACTGGATGAAGCTGGCACATCCCTACACAGAGTTGATAGGCTAGGAGCCCTACCTGTCATTCTACCATGAAGGGTCCTAATTGATGGTGCAAGAGCTTTTTTGATGCTTGGGTGGTTGTAATGTCAGAGGTATCCAGGTAAACCCAATCCCCCAGCTGGTACTTTAGCACAGGGTTCTTCTGCAGTTGTAGTATTATGCTATGTCATCCTTTGCCTTTGACAGAGCCATCCTGGCTTCCTCCTGTGCCACCTTCATCCAGTCCACAAATTTGTTCACAGCTTTGTTCTCCAAGAGCCTGGCCCAGGGCTTAAAGCCCATGCACAGATGATGCCCAGTGTCTAGGAAGAAGGGTGACACTTGAGTAGTGGTGTGAACATGGTTGTTGTACTGGAATTCAGCATCAGGAAGTAGTTCATCTCAGTCATCCTAACACTCATTGCAGAGGGGGCAGAGGTACTGTTTGAGCTCCTCATTCACATGTTTGGTCTGGCCATCAGACTACAGGTGGTAGGCAGTGGAGGTGTGAAGATTCACATTGAGCAGTTGGTAGAGCTCTCTAGTGAAATCCACTATAAACTGTGGGCCCCAGTCTGATACATAGGCATTGGAGAGGCCATGGAGCTTCCAGACATTCTTCCAGTATAGGTTAGTGGCACCCATGGTAGAGCAAGTGGTGTGAGTAGAGATGAAATGGGCCTGCTTGCTACATAGGTCTACCACCACCATAATAGCATTATAACTGTGAGCATTGGCAAGCTCCATGATGAAGTTCACCCAGGCTATGCTTCATTGCTCCATGAGGACAGGTAGAGGATGGAGTTGTCCAGAGGGGGGGCAATGTTGACTCTTGGTCTGGAGACAGAGATTGCATGTACTAGTGTAGAATCCAATGTACTGAGACATCTAGGGCCACCAGTAGTTCTGGGACACTAGCTCCAATGTCTTCCATCAGCCAGGGTGTCCAGCAATCTGGGAGTCATAGTGCTGCTCCACAATCCTCTGGCAGAGCTCTAGGATGTTGGGCATGTAGATGCAATCCTGGAAGGTCAGGAGCCCATCTTGGAGGGCTCACTTGTCAGCATGGACAGACTTGGCACTAGTGGTATGTCCCAATTTTAGGGCCCAGGCAGCCTGGGCAACAAGCTCCTTCTGTTTACTGCTCTGATATCCATGCCAGATGTTCTGGAGAATGTCCACCTCAGCTCCCTGGACTGCTAGACCTTCTATGGCTCAGATTTCAAACAGTTCCAGCAATGTTGCTGTTGTCATCTCCTCTAGTGCCATGGTCTGCTCTCTGGGACAGGGCATCCAGCTTTCCCATACTCTGGCCTGGCTTTTGGTGCAACAAGAAATCAAAGTTGGCTAAGTATAGGGACCACTGGGCCTGTTAATGATTGAGTTTCTTCACTGTTTGGAAGTACTTGAGGTTCTAGTGATCTGTCTGAACCTCAAACTTATGCTGTGCACCCTCCAGGAAGTTGCACCAGTCCATGAAGGACCAGATGATGGCCAGCATCTCCTTGTCATGAATCTTATAGTTGTGCTCTACTGCATTCAAGCTCTTAAAGTAGAAAGCCACTGGATGCCATTTTCTGTCCTTCCAGGATTGTTGTGACAGAACAGTTCTGGTGGCAAAGTCAGAGCTGTCAGCTTCTAGCCAGAAGGGAGAATTGTCATCTGGGAAAAACAGGATGGGTCTGGAGGTGATGGCATGCTTGAGATTGTCAAAGGCTGCCTGCTCTAGGGGGCCCCAGCTCTAGGCAGCATCCTTTGTGGTGAGGTCAAATAACAGTCAGGCATCATGGGACAAATCCTGGATGAACCTCCAGTAGAAGTTAGTGAAGCCTAGGAAGCCCTGCACTTCCTTTTTGTTCTTGGGCTCCAGCCACTCCATGACATCTGCCACATTCACTGAGCCCATCTCTGTGGCTCCATGCAAGATGATCAACCCAATATACTTGATCCAGGTCTGCTCAAACTCACACTTCTCCAGTTTTAGATAGAGCTGATGAAGGCAGAGATGTTCCAAGACAATGCATGTGATCTGGAGTGCTCATCCAATGTTTTGGTGTAGATGAGGATGTTGTCAAGGTATACACACACTACACCTTTGGCAATGAGGTCCCAGAAGATGTCATTCATCATTGTCTAGAAAGTGGCTGGGCTGTTGGTGAGTCCAAAGAACATGATGAGAGGTTCAAATAATCCCCAGTTGGTCTGGAAGGCAGCCTTCCATTCATCTCCCTCCTGGATGCACACATTGTTGTAGCCCTACTGGACATCTAGTTTAGTGAAGTACTGCATACCCTGGAGATTGTTGATGAGCTTAGAGATGAGGGGGAGGGGGTAGCAGTTCTTCACAGTCATGGCATTAAGAACCCAGTAGTCCTGGACCAGTCAGAGGGAGCTGTCCATCTTTTTGATGGAGAAAACTGGAGAAGCCATTGGAAATTGGAGGGGCAGATATGACCAGAGTCCAGGTTTTCCTGCAGAAAGGCATCAAGCTCATCCTGCTCCTTCAGAGCTAGCAGGTAGACCTTATACTTGGAGTCCAGCATCAATTTGATGGCATGGTCCCACTGCTTGTGCTCCAGGAGTGAGTCAAAGGAGGCCTTAGAGAACACATCTTCAAATGCATAGAAGTATGGATACATGATGTTATACAATGTCCGGGGTGCAGAGTTTGCTGTGAAGGCCTGAGCCAGCTGCTGGGAGGTGGTCTGGCTAGCCCAGATCTCTGTGACAGAGGGTGGGGAGCATAGGGTGGTGGCATATATCTGGTCTCCAACTTCCACAGCCTCATCTGGGAACTCCAGGTTGCATAAGCCATCCCCTCCTAGTTCCTCCTCTAAGACCCCACTGCTACTCTGGTCATCCCTGTAGATGGCCTCTATGGGGGAATGCCAGGGGCAGGGGGTCCAGAAGGTCTAGATTGGCAAAGGGGAGGTGGCCAGTGTGGCAAGCCCAAATGGCCACATGCTTTCAAACCTCAGCCCAGCATTGTTCCTTGACCTCTGTCATGCAGGTGGAGCATCCCTGGAGGCACTGGCTCATGGTTACCTTGCCCTGGGCCCAATCTACTTTGGGGTTGTGCTCCTGGAGCCAGGTGAAACTAAGGATCATATTCTGCTTGCCTAGGCTGGTGATGGTGAAGATTGCATGCTTGGCATGGTTCTGGTAGTGGAGGATGAAATCTACCACAGAGCTGATGACACCTACTTTGTTGGCCATTCCATCAATATTGAACACTGGAATGGGCTTGGAAAGTGGCTGTGTGGTCAAGCTGTAGTGCTTCATGAACTCCAAATCCAGGTATAGCCCTGTTGCTCTGCTGTCCAGGAGGGCAGTGACTCCATGGGTTTGCTGAGTGTCTGTGGTCTCAATCTCCATGTTGAGGTGTAAGGAGTTTGCCAAAGGGTTCACAGCCACTATGTACTGCTGAGACAGTCAGTGTTCTTAGGCAGGGTGGCATGGATGGAGCCTCACTGGTGTCAGGGAGCTCAGCTTGGGGTCTGGAGCTGGTGTTTGTACATCTGGAGGGGAAGACTCAGGTTCTTCTGTCTTAGGGTCATCAATATTGGGAAAGGCAATATCATTTTCTACTGACAGACATGTGAACCTATTAGTACCTGGCAATGCAAGCATACATCTCATCCATTGCTCAACTAAAAATCCTCCTCCAGGCTCAGGATGGGGGCACAAGTGCTGCTCTCCTCTGGAGTCAACTCCAGTGCCAGCTTGTCTGGTGAGGGATCTCTGGTGGCATTCTTTGCAGCCAACACTTGCAGGAGGAGCTCCTCCTGCTTGGCCATGGAGAGGTAATGTACCTTGAGACACAATGGGCAATGTCACACAAAGTGCCCTGTGTCAGGGGACTACCCTTTTCCAACCTCTGCCCCTGTCTGACACTGACTCTCCTCACCTGTTTCTGCTTCCCCAAGGCTCATTTGACAGCTCCAGGGTGCTCTATGTGTCCCCAGAGATCTCTGGAGACCCCCAGAACTCTCTGTGATCCATCATTGCACACTTTAGCTAACTCCAGTCACCTACATAGTTGTTCCCATGCCTCTGCCACCCCCTGATGTGCCACACTGAGCAGAGGAGATCCTTAGACTTGTTCTCTTTGGATTTCCCTCTGCTAGGTGATTAGTCTACTATTTGGATTGTCTATTACATCTCCAATATACTTTGGATTCCCCTCTGCTAGCTGCATGATTTAGCTGTTGCTCCAAGGGGTTGCCCTTACAGCAGAACAAGTCTCTTGTCCTGGTCTGGAAGCCCCTCATAGCCTGCATGAAATCTCTGAGCTGCTATCTGTCACTTTCCCACCAGGCTTAAGCACCCATGAAATTCTATGTCTCAGCCAGCCAATCCAGATACTTCCTTGAAGGCCCCAGCACTACAGGACAGGCCTTGGACTTGCCTGCTACACCTAGAGAACCAGGTGCAATTGACCCAATCTTCCCTCATACATCATATGACTGAACTCTCCACCCTCCGCCAAACCACTGAACTCATCTCCCAGCCCCTTTAGGCACTACTAGAGTGCCTAACCCCTACCTTCATGCCACTCCCAGCCATGGAAATACTCCCAGTGGCTCCCACTGCCTTCTAGGTGGCTCTGGTAGCCCCCTGAGCACATATTCCCCATCTCACACTCCCAGATGCATACAATGGCAACTGCTCTGGCAGAGAGCATTTCCTCCAGTCCTGCCTCACATACATCCATCTCAGTAGGGACACTTTCAATTCTGATGCACTGAAAATACCCTGGGTGTTGTCTTGACCCCACCAAAGCTGCAGCCTTAGTGCTACATGACCAGAAACAGTACAGGCAAGGGAAATGGATGCTGGACAAGTATATCAACTCCTTCTGGGCACTAGTCAAGCAAGCAGCCTACCCCAATGGCCTCCAACTGTGCCTCATGTTCTGGGATGGCTTGCACCCCACACTACTGGAAAGCATCAACAACCTTGCCAAGGGCCACCCAGACAATGAGCAGATTGCCTCCTGGTTAAATGGCCCAGGATCAGTGGCAACTCATGGAGATTTAATGGGAGCTATGTTGCATGCATCCAACTCACTGCCCTGCCCCCATCTCCACTTTCCACTACCCCACACCTGCTCTCCCAGCACCAGCCTCTGCTATGGCCAGCTCCACCCCACAACCCTTACTGCTGGGCATCCCCATGGATATCAACACCACCCAGCAGTGCTGTGCCATGCCACTGCTGTGCCAGAGATGCCAGAAACCCAGGCACTTTGCATGGCACTGCCCATTGGGTCTCAAGGTACATTACCTCTCCACAGCAGAGCAGGAGAAGCTTCTCCTGCAGCTTTTGGCTGCAAAGGACATAGCCAGAGACCCTTCACTGAATAAGCTGGCACTGAAGTTGACCCTGGAGGAGAGCAGTGCTTGTGCCCCCCTCCCAGATCTGGAGGAGGATTTTGAGTCAAGTGGCAGATGAGATGTATGCCTCTGTTGCCAAGTACTAACTGGTTCACATGTCTGTCAATAGAAAATGAAATTGCTTCCATCAATATTGATGACCCTAAGACAACAGAACCTCAGTACTCCCCTCCAGACATACAAACACCAACTCTGAACTCTAAGTCAGGCCCACTGACACTGGGCAGACCTCATCCAGGCTGCCTTGCATGGGATCACTGATTGCCCCAGAGATACATAGCAGCTGCAAACTCCTTGGCAAATTGATACCATGGGTATCCAGCAGGCCCATGGAGTCACTGCCCTCCTGGATAGTGGTGCCACAGGGTTGTTCCTAGACTTGGAGTTTGTCTGACACCACTACCTGACCATGCAGCTGCATCCCAGCCTATTCTAGTGTTCAATATCAATGGAATACCCAACAAGGCCAGGGCCATTAACTCTGTGATTGACCTCATCCTCTGCTACCAGAACTATGCAGAGCAGGCCATTTTTGCCATCACCAGCCTAGGTAAGCAGGACATGATCCTTGGATTCACCTGGCTTTGGGAGCACAACTCCAAAGTAGACTGGGCCCAGGGTGAGGTGACTATGAGCTGATGTTCCCAGAGGTATGCCACCTGCACCACTGAGATCAGGGAACAATGGCAGGCTGTGGTTCAAGAGCATGCAGCTATTTGGGCTTGCCATGCAGGCCACCTTCCCTTCATGGATCTAGATCTTCTGAACCCCCTGCCCTTGGCATTCTCTCATAGAGAGGCCCTCTATGAGGACAACCAGAGTGGTGGTGGGGCCCCAGAGGAGGATCTGCCAGGGGAGTTCTATGCCTTACATGATCCAAAGTCCCTGGACAAAGCAGTGGAGATTGGAGATCAGATATATGCCACTACTCTATGCCCCCCACCCTCTATTGCAGAAATCCAGGCCAGTCAGACCACCTCTCAGCAGCTGGCCCAGGCCTTTGCAGCTAACTCCATGTCTCAGGAGCTCTGGGACATCATACCTCCATATCTTCATGTGTTTGAGGATGTGTTCTCCAAGGCCTTGTTTGACTTGCTTCCAGAGTGCAAACAGTGGGACCACACCATTGAATTAATACTGGACTCCAAGCCTGCTAGCTGTAAGGTCTACCCACTGGCACTAAAGGAGCAGGACAGACTCAATGCCTTCCTACAGGAGAACTTGGCCTCTGGTTGCATCTGCCCCTCCAAATCCCCAATGGCCTCCCCAGTCTTCTTCATCAAGGAAAAGGATGGCTCCCTCTGACTGGTCCAGGATTACCAGGTGCTTAACACCATGATGGTGAAGCACTGCTACCCTCTCCCTCTCATCTTCAAGCTCATCAACAATCTCTGGGGTGCATGGTACTTCACCAAATTGGACATCCAGTGGGGCTATAACAACATATGGATCCAGGAAGGAGACAAGTGGAAGGCTGCCTTCCAGACTAACCAGGGATTGTTTGAACCTCTTGTCATCTTCTTTGGACTCACCAACAGCCCCACCACCTTCCAGATGATGATGAACAACATCTTCCAGGACCTGATAGTGGAAGG
>JAGGAV010008087.1:0-17446 GCA_017657295.1 Termitomyces sp. DKA64 | reverse complement strand
CTACTGGCTCAAGCTACCCTTGGGAATGTGCTGGCTCCACCCTGTCTTCAATGTAGTGAAGCTCACCCTGGCCCCAACAGATCCAATCCCAGGACACCACCCACAACCTCTGCCGCCACCTGTCTTGATCAACAACGAGGAGCAGTACGAGGTAGAGCAGATACTAGACAGCTGGCTGTTCTGATGCAAGCTACAGTTCAAAGTAAAGTGGAAAGGCTATGGGATTGAGGACATTTCCTGGGAACCACAGGAGAATGTTCAAGCTCCAGTGCTAGTGCAAGAGTTCTACTGGCAGCATCCCAAGGCCCCCTGGGCAATTTGAGGTATCTACTCCCTCTCCAAGGTGGATCAAGCAATCAGGAACTATTTCTATCTGGTGCGTCGAGACACCACACCCTAGGGAGGGGGTGATGTCAGGGGACCCACCTTTTGCACCTTCCTTCTTGATCTCGACACTTGGACGCTTACCTAACACCTCCTCACAACAACACCAAACAAAGTCGAGCACAATTTTCCGGTCACCTGGCAGAATGATTCCTTAGACTTGTTCTTTTTGGATTCTCCTTCTGCCAGGTGAGTAGCTACTGTTGTTCTATTTAGATACTTTCTAATATACTTTGGATTCTCCTTCTGCCAGCTGTGTGACTGAGCCACAGCCCCCAGAGGTCCCCCTTACAAAGGCCATGGTGTCAGTAGAGAAGAGGACTGTCACAAGGCTAGTCAAGGGTCAGTAAGTCATAAGGATCATTGCTATCAACCTTTGCTGACTTCTTCCTTAGTGTAATAACTGCTGGTCCTATAATAATCTGGAGGGCTGCTGGTACCCCTTCAGGACCTAGCCCTACTATTGTTGTGATAGCATGCACAAGGGGTATTCTTACTATGTTCAGTCAGCATGAGGACAGGAAGGAAAGTTTGTCACTAGGATAGTGACCAGGGCAGCTTTGGTGAGGCAGGTGAGGGAGTTTGTGAGGGGTCAGTGAGAGTTGGCAGCTGCAGGTCTGCCTATACAGATCAAGCATTCCAGCTAAATTTGCCAATCAAGCAGGATAGGACAATGGTCAGTGGCAGGAAGGTTGTTATGAGGAGGCAGCAAGAAAAGAGTTGGGCAGAGGTGGAAAGTGGGGAAGATGCTAGCAAGAGTGAGGGCAACAGGGAGAATAGCAATGATGTCCCCTTGGCAGAGGCTCAGCAACCACTGACAGTCACTAGCAACTACAAGGACAAAGATGTGCCAATGGGAGAGCCAACCCCATTACTGACCATTATCAAGGTAGAGTCTGAAGTCATGGCAACTGAGGCAGAGGATCAGGCAATGGAGGTCAAGGCAGACAAGCTAGAGATTGAGAGAGAGGAGGCCCCTTCATCAGTAAGTTTAAGGTCTTTTGGTCACTTATTCTTTGTCACTAACAAGTTGCCCAGAAGACTTGGACCCCTGCCCCTTAACAGCAGGTGAGTGATGATGAGCTGGAGTGGCTAGGTGAAGACTTGGCCTTACCAGCTCCTCTGATGTTGGTACAGTCATTAAGGGGTCTGGAAGAGTAGGCAACAATGATGGAGGAGAGGTTCAAATTGGAGCTGAGAGCTGCTTGGGAGGACTTGCTGGAGTCAAGGGCAAGGTACATGGTCACTAGATGGATGATAACAACTTTGGCAGGGTATTGGAAGGACCGTCAGGCATTCTTGGGTTGGCAGGAGGAGAACACAGTCAGTGAGAAGGACTGGGAGGAGGGTGAGCTGGGGAAAGTGCCTAGCAATGATGCTGACCTTGATGCTTAGCAACTGCCACTCCCTGTTTTTAAAAATTATTTTTGTTTTATATATGGACACTATAAGGGCAACCTCTGGAAGCAACAGCTAAATCATGCAGCTAGCAAAGGGTAATCCAAAGTGTATTAGATATGTAATAGATAATACAAATAGTAGACTAATCACCTAGCAGAGAGGAATCCAAAGAGAACAAGTCTTAAGGATCTCCTCTGCTCAGTGCAGTGCATTGGGGGGCAGTGGAGGCATGGGAACAACTGTGTAGGTGACCAGAGTTAGCTGAAATATGCAACAATAAATCACAAAGAGTTCTGGAGGTTTCCAGAAATCTCCAGAGACCTGTAGAATGCCCTGGAGTCATTGAATGAGCCTTGGGGAGGCAGAAATGGGTGAGGAGAGTTGGTGTTGGACAGGGGTGGAGGTTGGAAAAGGGTAGTCTCCTGACATCACCCCCCCTCTGGTGTGTGGTGTCTTGATGTGTGGGGTAGAAAAAATTCCAGATCACCTGGTCTGCCAGAGGAAGGGGATATATCCCTCTGACAGCTTGCAGTGCATCTGGATATTGTTGGTGGAACTCCCTGACCAGTCCAGGTGCATGCATGTTTTCCCAGGATTCCCAGGAAATGTCCTCAATTCCATAGCCTTTGCACTTCACCTTGTATTGTAGTTTCTGCCAGACTAGACAGCTGTTCAGGATTTCTTTCACCTTGTACTCCTTGCTGTTGTTGACCACCATTGGAGGAGGTGGAGATGTCAGGTGTCAGCCTAGGATAGGGTCTGCTGGGGCCAGAGCCAGTTTGACTATGTTGAAGACTGGATGGAGCTGGCACATTCCCATGGGGAGCCAGAGTCAATAAGCTAGGGGCCCTACCTGTTGTTCTACCATGAAGGGTCCTAATTGCTGATGCAAAAGCTTCTTTGATGGCCAGGTGGTTGTAATGTTGGAGGCATCCAGGTAGACTTGATCTCTGGGCTTGTACTGAGGCACTGGGGTCCTTCCATGGTCATAGTACCATGCCATGTCATCCTTCACCTTTGCCAATGCTGCCCATGCCTCTTCCTGTGCAATCTTCATCTGGTCTATGAATTCATTCACTGCCTCATTCTCCAAAGGTCAGGCCTGAGGTTTGAAGCCCATGTATGGATGATGTCTGGTGTCCAGGAAGAAGAGTGAATACTGGGTGGCCATATGAACATGGTTGTTGTACTAGAACTCAGCATCAGGGAGGAGTTTGTCCCAGTTGTCCTGGTGCTTGTTGCAGAAGAGGCAGAGGTATTGTTTGAGCTCCTGGTTCACATGCTTGATCTAGCCATTGGACTACAGGTGGTAGGCAGTGAAGGTGTGCAGCTTCACATTGAGTACTTGATAGAGCTCTCAAGTGAAGTCTGCCACAAATTGTGGGCCCTGGTTGGATACATAGGCATCAGAGAGGCCATGCAACTTCCAGATGTTCCTCCAGTATAGGTTGGCAGTGCCCATGGTGAAGCAAGTGGTGTGAGTGGGGATGAAGTGTGCTTGCTTGCCATAGAGGTCCACCACTACCATGATGGTGTCATAGCCATGGGCATTAGGGAGTTCTATAATGAAGTCTACTAAGGTAATGCTCTATTGCTCTGTGGGGATAAGCAGGGGTTGTAGCTAGCCAGAGAGGAAGGTGGCATTGGGGCTTGGTCCAGAGACAGAGATCACATGTACTAGTGTAGGTTCCAATATACTGGGACATTTGGGGCCACCAGTAGTTCTGGAACACCAGCTCTAGCATCTTCCACCAGCCAGGGTGTCCTGCAATCCAGAAGTCATGGTGTTGCTCTACAATTCTCTAGCAGAGCTCTGGGTTATTGGGCACATAGATACAATCCTGGAAGGTTAGGAGTCTATCATGGAGGGCCCATTCATCTGCCCAGACTGACTTGATGCCAGTGGTGTGTCTGGACTTGAGCATCCAAGCTGCCTGAGCAACCAGTTTCTCCTGCAGATCATCCCAATTGCCCCACCAGATGTCCCAGAGAATCTCCACCTCTGCCTCCTTGATGGCTAGGCCCTCCATGGCTCAGATTGTAAACAACTTGGGCCAGAGGGGCATGATGTTACTGTTGTCATCTCCCCCAGTACTGTGGTCTGCTTTCTGGGACAGGACATCTGGCTTTCCCATGCTCTGGCCTGGCTTGTGGTGCAGCAAGAAGTTGAAGTTGGCTAAATAGAGAGACCACTGGGCCTGTTGGCAATTAAGCTTTTTGGCTGTCCAGAAATACTTGAGGTTCTTGTGATCTGTCCAGACTTTGAACTTATGCTGTATGCCCTCCAGAAAATGCTGCCATTCCTCAAAGGACCAGATGATGGCCAGCATCTCCTTGTTATGGATTTTGTAGTTGTGTTTGACCACATTCAGACTTTTTGAGTAGAAGGCCACCAGATGCCACTTTCCATCCCTCTGGGATTGTTGTGACAGAACAGCTCTAGTGGCAAAGTCAGAGCTGTTGGCTTTCACTTGGAAGGAGGAGTCATTGTCTGAAAAGAGGAGGACAGGTCCAGAGGTGATGGCATGCTTGAGATTGTCAAAAGCCATCTGCTCTGGGGACTGCCATCTCCAGGTAGCATCCTTAGCAGTGAGGTTGAATAATGATTGGGCATGGTGGGAGAAATCCTGGATAAACCTCCAGTAGAAGTTAGTGAACTCTAAGAAGGCCTGCACTTCCTTCTTGTTCTTGGGCTCCAGCCACTCCACCACACCTGCCACCTTCATCAGATCCATCTCCATGGCTCTGTGTGAAATGATCAACCCAAGATACTCAATCCAGATTTGTTCAAACTCACACTTCTCTGGTTTGAGATAGAGTTGGTGAAGGCAGAGGCATTCCAAAACAATGTGCATGACTTGGTGGTGCTCCTCTAGCATTTTAGTGTAAATGAGGATGTTGTCAAGATATACACACACTACACCTTCTGCTATTAAGTCTTGAAAGATGTTGTTCATCATTGTCTGGAAGGTGGTGGGGCTGTTGGTGAGTCCAAAGAACATAATGAGAGGTTCAAATAATCCCCAGTTAGTCTGGAAGGCAGCCTTTCACTCATCTTCCTCCTGAATCCATATGCTGTTGTAGCCCCACCAGACATCCAATTTGGCAAAGTACTGTGCTCCCTGAAGATTGTTGATGAGCTCTGAGATGAGAGAGAGGGGGTAGCAGTTCTTCACTATCATGGCATTAAGCACCTGGTAGTCCTAAACCAGTTGGAGGGAGCCATCCTTCTTCTTGATGAAGAAGACCAGAGAGGCCATTGGGGATTTGGAGGGGTGAATGTGACTGGAGGCTAAGTTCTTCTGTAGGAAGGCATCAAGTTTGTCCTGCTTCTTTGGCACCAGTGGGTAGACCTTACAGCTAGCAGGCTTAGAGTCTGGTATTAATTTGATGGCATGGTCCCACTGTTTGCACTCTGGAAGCAAGTCAAACAAGGCCTTGGAGAATAGGTTCTCAAATGTGTGGAGATATGGAGGTGTCTCAGAGCTCCCAGGATATGGAATTGGCTGCAAAGGCCTGGGCCAGTCACTAAGAAGTGGTCTGGCTGGCCTGGATCTCCATGCTAGAGGGTGAGAAGCATAGGGTGGTGGCATATATCCAATCTCCAATCTCCATAGCTTCATCTAGGAACTCCAGGTCACACAAGCTACAAAACTCCCCTAACAGATCCTCCTTTGGGGCCTCACCACCACTCTGAGTATTCTCATAGAGGGCCTCTTTATGGGAAAATGCCAAGGGTGGGGAGTTCAGAAGATCCAAATCTGCAAAGGGGAGATGGCCTGCCTAGCAAGCCTAAATGGCCACATGCTCTTAAACTGCAGCCCAGCACTGTTCCCTGACCTTGATGGTGCAGGTGACACATGTCATGAACTATCTCCAAACCCCTGCTGGACCCCAAACCTTCCCCAAACCACCCCAGCAAGCCTGGAACATACTCCACCTCACTCCCAACACCCACAACACCCTCCCACTCCCTGGCACCCACTCTGGCAACTTCTGAGGCTTCTCCAGAAAACTCCAATGCTTCTCTAGCAGTCCCCAAAATCCCCTCAGACTCTAGATAAGTCCACCTGCCCTAGCATGCATCATGGTTACATATCAATACAGAACTGGCACTAACTAGCCAGTCTTGGGACACCCTGAACAACTGCACCCAAGACCCACCTGCATGACCTGACCTCAGACATGCAATCCTGGAGGAGTTTCCCCTGCAGGTATTTAAGCCATGGCATAGTAAGTAGCTAAGTAGTCTTGATATTACCTGTGTTCTTATATCTGTTATATCTCTCATGTATCTGTCTCCCTGTTCTGCATCATTTTGTTGAATCTGATCCTTTTCTTGATTGCATCTGTTTCTGTCTTATCAGTCTCAATCTTATCAGTTTCCTTTTTCATCTCTTGTCTGTTCTCTAAAGTCTCATCTTGTCTTGTTCCCATCTCTTATCTTGTCTCAACTTCTGGGACCTCCTGTACTCATGACCTAGACTCACTGAAGTTTGTCATTAATACTCTAGAGCTCCATACTGCACATGCTTCCCACTCACCCAATCACTCTGCTCCTTGTAGGATTCACAGGAACACCCTGAACCTCTCTAGACCTCCACTATCTCCCTTTTCTACCTCATTTCATTCTTCCAGAGCTCACCAGAGTTAGGAATTGTAGATTTAGACATTGTGTCTGCCTAGTAAAGGACTTGCTCAGTGTAGCTGAGCCCCCAGGTCAGCAGAACCTGACATAATATCAAGACTCTCCCCTTACCCCATTCCCAATGTCTAACTACAGTCCTGTATACCTGCCTACCAGTTACCTAACCAGCTATTATGGTAGGCCAGTCTCCAACCCCTATTATCCCTCATTGTATCTGATGCCCAACTGCTATGTCACAGCCACCCTGTGGTACTGGGCCCTGGAACTAAACCATGCCCCCTACAGCCCATTTATTAGTCAGGGCCCACCTCCAGACTGGCACTGCCCCTTGCTATATCCCATCAAAGGGACCTACTCTCAGCTACAGCCTGAAACCCTGCTGGCTCCTTGGGCACCTATGGCCCTGGCCCCCTCAGCTTTCCCCCCTAGGGCCTACTATGCCTATCCCACCCCCACTGCAGCCCTAGTCTCCCCAGAACAGCTTGACAGATATTTTTTCTTATAGCTCTAACCCTCTGCTGCTCCTCCTATCCAAGCCCCACCCTTCTTTAGGCAGCAAAGAGTCAAAGCCTATATTCAACAATGCAATGAGGTCCTCTGCTCGCTCTGCTTAGCTCCTGTGGAATTTGCTAAGAGAGCAAGGGCCCTCCTTGTCAGTTTGGGATACCAAAATATCACAGAAATACCAGAGACCTGGGCAGATTGCCTCCTGGACTTCTACAAGTGCTACTAACAAGGCACCCTTCCCAAAAATGTCTGGAGCATCCTCAGAATTGACGCTGGCCTCTGGGAAGAACTCTGCACACTGGTTGATGAAATCCATACCAGTCTGAACCCCCATTGCTTCAAAGACCCCTTGGATCCTGCCTGCTCCTTCCATGTGCAACAGGAGGAACCCACCAGGGCCCCAGCCAAGGCCTCAATCCCCATTGCTCAATAATAGAAAGAACTCAACACTGCGTCCAACATCCTGAGGTCCCTCAATCCTGCTGGAGGATTATTTGACCAGCCCACTGCCCACACTCTGGCCCTCTCTGCTTATCCCTGGGCTAACTCCATCCCCAGCACCTTCTCCACCTGGGACCAGCCCACCAAACCTGAGTACCTCATCTAGAAACCTCCATTCCCCCCACCTCTCAATGGCAACCTTGCTTCTACCCACACCCTCTTCTACATTGATGAACTAGAGAATCCTAGTGGGGGAATTGCCTCTCAAGAAGGAGCTCCCAAGCTCTCCAGGGACCAACTCCTCCATGTCAACCTCCACCCCTCTCAGGGATATGCCCTGCCCTCCTGTAACAACCCCCTGCCCCCTCTCTGGCAACCTTTTGGCCCTGGAGCCCCCAGGGCAATCCCTCCCTCTGCACTACCCCAGCCCCCACCTATCCCCTTGTCTAACTGCCACACTGACACCAACAATCTTGGCCTGCCAACTCCTAGAGGACCCCCTCCTCCTTACTGAGCCCTGGGACCCCCCCCTAGGCAACATTGGCCTGAAAACCAGTGGTGGACCTCCCAATAGCAGACCTCCCAATGGCAAACCCCTAGATGGATGGGGCCTGGCCATGGATAACTTTCCCCCTCAGCATGGAGGCAGGAACAACTACTACTACTATTACAATGCCAGACCCCCACCCCAAACCCAAAATGCCCAGGATGACACATGTGATGCACTGGCCCAGGAAGGGAAGCCCAACATCCAGAAACTGGAACCCTTCAATGGCCAAGACCCCCAGAAATGGTGGACATTCCTGACACAATGTCTTACAATGTTCCAAGCTAAGCCCATCACTTTCCAGCTTGAGAGCTCATGAGTAGCCTTTGCTGCCTCCTACTTACAGGGCATTGCCTTTGACTACTACATGGCATTGCTCCAGTTTGATCCCAACAATTTGGTACTCTCAAACTGGCCCACCTTCACATAGGAATTCTCCAGTAAGTTTGGAGTACTTGACATTGTAGCAGAGGCAGAAGAAAACCTCTACAATCTTTGGATGTGCAACAACAAACAATTCACAACCTTCATCATCTAGTTTGAACAGGAGGCCTATGAGACCAGCTGGAACTACAATGCTCTCCAGTTTGCCCTTTGCCACACCCTCCCACAGTGGATTAAGGATGTCCTCTGCCTTATGCCTAAACAATCCATATATGACAGATACAAGGCACTCATCACCCAGATCAATCAGCACTATTGGGAAGACTGGAGTGAGAACCAAGGCTCACAGAACAACTAGAACCCATCTGGCAACCCAGGTTGGCAATTTGGAGCAACCAACAACCTTCAAACCACTGCTCCTGTAATGCCCACTAACTCCATATCCTGGTTCTCCCCTGGATGAGGTCCAGTTAACACCCCTCAGAATTCCAGACCCAAACCCTCCATCCAACTTAACACCACCAATCTCTGTGATGCTCCAGGCCCTCTGGACCCTGAATCTGACAATTCCCTGAACCCAGACAACCCCCTGGACTCCATGAACAATCAGGAGGCCCTGTGTGCCAATCAGATCAAGGACCAGCCCTGAATTAATGTCCCAACAGAGACCCAGGCATGTCAATGAAAGGAAGGAGCATGTATTCTGTGTGGTGAGCAGAGTCATTTCATCAATGATTGCCCTAAATGCCAGGTGATGGGATGTGCTGACACCTCCCCCTCCTGATCCTCCTAAAACTCCTTGACAGTGATTCGACCTCTGCAGGTGACATCACCCACTATGTAGAAATGAGGATCACTTTTGCCAACAGGCAACAGCAGGACCTCTAGCTACTAGTCATGAAGTTGCATGCCTCTGCCCCCCTCATCCTTGGGTTTTTCTGGCTCCAAGCGACCAACCCTCATATCAACTGGTCAAGTCTCACTCTCCACCTCAACTGAGACAACTTGCCTGACCTGGGGCCTGTCCCCTTCAACATCCCCACCACTTACAATGTTTTGGGAGTCACCCCCAACATTCCCCAAACCCCCCTGCAGCTCTGCTTCTAATCCACATAATCATTCATCATTAGCACCTGCCTTGGCAACTCTCCCATCATCCTCCATGCCTTTGTCAACAGTGGAGCCTCCAGAACCTTCATTAGCAATCAGCTTGACCTCCCCTAGAAATCCCTCAACATGCCTTTGGAGTTACAGCTATTCAATGAAAGATCTGCCACTGCTGGAATCACCAAGTTCCACCCTGGCTCCCTCATGCTTGACAACAGCCTGCAATTCCTGACCCACCTTCTTATCACCCAACTCCCAAAGGCAATCCTAATCATGCTCAGACTCCCTTAGCTGTGTGACATCAATCCTGACATTGACTAGCAAGACCTCACCATGCGGTTCCCTGGCCCTGAAGCTTGCCTAGCAGCTGCTATCACCCTCTGCCCCTACTCCCTCCATGACTCTGGTGACCCTGATTTGGCCTCCAGCAATACTGGAGCCACCAGAACCCCCATGTTGCCTAGGAATGACCCTGAAGAGGAGAAAGAGATGCTCCTGCCTTGAACTCCTGCAGGTATGCCCCAACAGCTTCCCCCCAACATTCCCCACAATCAATACAAGGGCCCAAATTACTCCACTTGGACCCTGACAACCCCAGCCCCCATCACTGCACCTCTGACACCAGACACTATTGACCTAGAAACCCTTGATATTAAAATCATCAGTGCCATCCCCTTTGCATGGATCCTGCAGGACAGTACCCCCACCTTCCAACTCCAGGTCACCCTGACACTTCCAGAAGAACATCTCCACACCAGCACCACATCACCCAAGACTCCAAAGACAAAGGAACAGATATTATACAAAGTAGTTTTCCCAGAGTACCATGAATTTGCTGACATGTTCTCCAAAGAAAGCATGAAGGAACTTCCCCTGCATTGATCCTATGACCACATGATTGATCTTGAAGACAGTACCTCTCCTCCTTTTGGCAAGATCTACAACATGTCAGAGGTTGAACTCCAGGCTCTCAAGGACTACCTTGAAGACATGCTCAGAAAGGGTTTCTTCCAACCCTCAATCTCTGCTGCCAGAGCCCTTGTCCTTTTTGCCAAGAAGAAGGACAGTTCCCTCCACCTCTGTGTGGATTACTGGGGACTTAATAAAGTCACTAAAAAAAACTGGTACCCTCTCTCCCTGATTGGAGACCTTGTTGACTGCTTTTGCAGTGCCAAGATTTACACTAAGATAGACCTCTGGTCCAGCTACAACAATGTCTAGATTGCTCTAGGACATGAATGGAAGACTGCCTTCTGCACCTGCTATGGCCTCTTTGAGTACCTAATAATGCCCTTTAGAATGACTAACTCCCCTGCCACCTTCCAGTATTTCATGAATGACATCTTCCATGATATGAATGACATCTTCATTATTGTGTATCTAGACAACATCCTGATCTACTCAAACTTGCTGGAGGAGCACCTGGAGCATGTCCACTGCATCTTAGAATGACTCTGGGAGTACCACCTCCATGCCAAACCTGAGAAATGCTCCTTCCACACAAAGGAGGTCAAATACCTCAGAGTCATCATCACTCCCAACATCATCACTCCCAACAGCATACAAATGGATCCCACTAAGGTCAAAGCCATACTCAACTGGCTCCTGCTGTGGAATATCAAGGAGGTACAGTCATTCCTGGGATTTGCTAACTTCTATTGCCAATTCATTGACAACTACTCTGGAATCACCAAACTCCTCAACTGACTCATGTGGAAGGACACTCCTTGGGATTGAGACAGCAAGTGCCAAAGCATGTTCCTCCTCCTCAGGAAGGCCTTTGCCTCTGCTCTAGTCCTCCACCACTTTGACCCCTTCCTACTAGTCATACTCAAATGTGATGCCACTGACTATGCTATTGCTGGAATACTCTTCCAGTCTGACTCTGAAGGAAAGGACCTCCATTCCATTGCCTTTTATACCTGTTCAATGATCCTCATGGAGCTCAACTATGACATCTATGACAAAGAACTTCCCACAATTGTTGAAGCCTTCCATCAATGGTGGGCCTACCTTGAGGGATCCCCACACTGAATTCAAGTCTACTCTGACTATAATAATCTGCAATATTTTACAACCACCAAGCAGCTCAGCTGCTGCCAAGCTCAATGGTTCAAAATCCTCTTGGAGTATGACTTTACCATCCATTATTGCTCTGGATGACTTGGCACAAAACCCAATACGCTCACCCAAAGATTTGATATATATCCAAAAAAGTTATTTGAAGCTGAATGGAATGCATTTAACCATTGAGTGGTAATCCCCCCTGAACATCTACATGCCATGCTGATTTTAAATGAAGAAGGAATCCTCCACCAAATTAGAAACTCCCCCCCAGACTCCTTTGCCCAGCATGACCCCCACAACAACTCTGCCAACAAGTCAAACACCAAAAACCCCTTCACACTGTCTCTGGACCACTGCCTCCTGCTCTGGAATGGACAAATCTATGCTCCAGATCACAAATCCATTTGCCTTGACATACTCTGGCAACACCACAACCACAAGCTCTGGGGACATCCAGGAATTTGTAAGACCCTTCAACTCATCTCCCATACTTACTTTTGGCCAGGAATGAAGGACATCATGTGCTATGTAAAGGCCTACAAACCTTGTCTCCAGGCCAAGATACCCCACCATTATCCTCACAGACTATTGAGACTCCTCCCTGTTGGCCAATGCCCCTAGTCCTTGATTTTGATGGATCACATTGTTGAACTTCCTGACTCTGAAGGTTTTGATGCAATCCTTGTCATTGTCTGCCACCTCACTAAGCAAGCCCTCTTCATCCCCTGCCACACCACTGACAATGCTCTAGAGTTTGCCAAACTATTTCTTGAACATGTATTCTCCAAGCACAGACTCCCAGATAACATTGTCTCCAACTGTGAACCTCTATTCATATCCCATTTCTGGCAATCTTTATGCAAGGTGCTCAAAATCAAGATCAACCTGTTGACTGCATATCACCCAGAGACCAATGGACAAACAGAATGAGTAAACCAGACCTTGGAACAGTACCTCCACCTCTATGTTAACTACTTGCAAAATGACTAGCATGCAGAACTACTCCTGGCTGAGTTTACTTACAACAATATTCTCCACTCTGCAACCAGGATCTCCCCATTTTTTGCCAACAAGGGCTACAACTCCCAGCTCACCTTGTCCCTCAAAGACATCCCCTCACACATTGCCCATGAAGTCACCAAAGACCTCTGGTCCCTTCACCAGTTCCTCTAAGATGAGATCAACACTGCCAATTGGGCATACTCCAAGCATGCTGACACTCAATGCAAAACAACCCCCAACTGGACTCCCAGCACCCTTGTCTGGCTTAACTGGTGTAATTTTAAGACCCAGAGGCCCTCAGTGAAGCTTGACCATAAGCAACTCAGCCCCTTCAAGATCCTTTGGAAGGTCTTAACCCACACTTATAAGCTTGACCTGCCTCTGGGACTGAAGGGCCTCCACCCTGTCTTCCATGTGCAACTCCTCAAGAAGTACAACCCTGACCCCTTCCCTGGCCAGCATCTGGGCCAACCCCTACCCATCAAGGTCAAAGATAAATACCACTATGAGGTCAATGACATCCTCAACTCCTGCCTCATTTGTGGTCAGCTTCAGTACCTGGTCTGTTGGAAGGACTATGGACCTGAGGATGACATCTGAGAACCTCAAAAAAACCTCTCCAGGGCCCCCACCAAACTCCAGGACTTCTACCAGTGGACACCCAACCAAGCCCTGGCATCCCTGAAACTAGCATGCACAGATAGCATCTATGGGCCTGACCCCTGCCTCTGGATTCAGTAGAGATTTAACTTCCACCAGTATCAATTATGTCTTCCTTTCTTTACCCCTTTTCCTTCACACAAACTAAAAACAGCACAAGAAAATAATTCTTAGGTACATATGCTAGTGATACAATATATAACAAAGTCCAAAACACAAAAAGGGGTCCAAGATGTCCCACTGGTGCCAGATCACATTCTTTTCAATCACTCTCCTTCAAAATCCTTCCCTCCAGACCCTCTCCCACTAGGTTGGCCTCCATCTGTATCACTACTGCCACCAGATTCTCCACATAACTTGGAAGGACCTCCCCCATGCCCACTGCCACCTCCTACCATGATCTGGGCTCCACAGTTTCTTTGCCAATGCCTTACTAGTAGCCTCCCCATATGATCCACCCCCTGCCACAACTCCAGAGGTAGATCCTGGGGCATCTGCCCCAACCTGTCCTAGATTGATGCAAGGGTGGTGGAGGCCCTGTCCAACAATATCCAGTGTTCCCAGACCCAATCTGGAGTCAATGATAAGCAGAGTCAAAAAAGGGAGAACAGAACTTATGCATGATGCCACCCTGCCCCAACATGGCCTTGTTTGCCAACTACTCCTCCCACCTCCTCCCTGCCCCCACCTCCACCCAGCACCCCCTCACTTCTAAGGCCCCCCACCAATCCACTGCCCCCACCACCTATGCCTCCAACTGTTCCAGCCAGTCCTGGAGTCCCTACACCTCCAGCCCTTGCAGTAGCCTCCCTCACTGTGGCCTCATGATCATGTTGGGCTGCCTCCTGGTCCTGCCGCATCATTTCTCTCTTCTCCCAGGCCCATCAGAGCTCTTCCTCCTGCACTGCCAGCTAATCCTCCAACTTGGCCACTTGTCATCACAACACCTCAATCCCTGACTCCAGCTCCAGACCAGAACCCCTTAGCAGATGTGCAACCAAGACCCCTGAGCCTGGCAAATATATGTGGGCCCCAGGGGGACCAGCCATTGCCACCTCACCCCAGGGCCTCTTGCTTGGTTCCACCTCCAATGGGGGGAACACCCTGCACTTCCCCTTGTCTCTAGAAGACAGGGCCCCCTCCTTGCACCCCCCATAGCAGTCTTACCTTCTTCTAGAGTTGTCCCTTTCCACTCTTTCCCCCAAAATGCACAGGCTGCAATGCCCTAGATACTTAGCCCCTCCACCCCTCCCCCAACCACTTTGAGACCCACTCCTGGTCCCACCCCTGCTCTGCCACAATGCTCACCACCCACCACTCCCAAGACATGGAACACTTCTTATGCTTTGCATGACATGACAGGCATATAGAAGAATCCCTGCAAGATCCTGCAGCAGGATCCTCAAACTTGCACTCCCCCCCACAATGAGCACAAGTCATGCACTGGATGGTTGATCAGCCAGGGATATGCAGGCCATCAGCTAGGACACCAACTTACTGGAGCTTCTGCTAGACACCACACCAGGATGGGAGGCCCCCAGATCCTATTCACTGCCTCCATGAACTATGCCTCCATCACCTCCTCCTGCCTAACCCTCCAGGCCTCCAGCACCACCTGTACCTTGCCTGGTCCCAACACTGATCTTAGAGGATGCCCTAATGAACCAGAAGCCAACCCAGAGGAGGGTCCAGGACCCCCTGGAAGAGAAGGGCCCCCAGAGGACCCAGCCATGGCAAGGGACAGCTCTATGAGGAAGGGTCAGCAGAATCTGACATAATATCAGTCAGAACACTTATGGTGATGATACATCATATCTATCTGATAACAATCCTGCCTTTGGTCATGCTCTGCCTGATGCTCCTTATAGGCCACCCAGACATTGATGGCATTCTCATTAGATGGGGGCAGAGTCAGAGATGAAGAGGACAAAGTGGCAGGGGTAGCAGGGGGAGACATAAAGGAAATAACTATGATATGCTGGACATGTCAGGCCCTCTTTTTTTTGGGGAGCTTCTAGTTGAAGAAGATACTGCACTTTGACTTTGATTCCCATGCCACTGCAGAACACTGGAAATACCTCCATGCTTTGAAGGGTCTCAATGCTAAAGGGGAGGTAATGTCATGTCTGGAGCTCACCAGAGCTAGGGAATATAGATTTAGACATTGTGTCCACCTAGTAAGGGACTCGCCCAGTGTAGCTGAGCCCCCAGGTCAGCAGAACCTGACAGTGCACCTCTGGGAACATTGGCTCATGGTCACCTCACTCTGAGCCCAGTCCACTTTGAGGTTGTGCTCCCAAAGCCAGGTGAATCCAAGGATCATGTCCTGCCTACCTAGGCTAGTGATAACAAACATGGCCTGCTCTGCATGGTTCCAGTAGTGGAGAATGAGGTTGATCATAGAGTTGATGGCCCCAGCCTTGTTGGGCATTCCATCAATGTTGAACACTGGAATGGGCTGGGACAGCAGCTGCATGATCAGGTGGTGGTGCCAGACAAACTCCAAGTCTAGAAACAACCCTGTGGCACCACTGTCCAGGAGGGCAGTGACTCTGCAGGCCTGCTGGGTGTCCATGGTCTCAATTTCTATGTCAAGGCACAGGGAGTCCACTGAGGGATTCACAGCTACCATGTACTGCTGGAGCAGTCAGCATTGCCATGCAGGACATCTCAAACAAGGTCTGCCCAGCATTGGTGGGCCTGACTTGGAGTCCAGAGTTGCTATTTGTACATCTGGAGGAAAGTACTGAGGTTCTATTATCTTAGGGTTATTGATATCAATGGAAGCAATTTCATTTTCTATTGACAGACATGCAAACTGGTTAGTACTTGGTGATGAAGGCATACATCTCATCCATTGCTCAACTAAAAATCCTCCTCCAGACCTAGGAGGGGGATGCAAGTGCCACTCTCCTCTGGGGTCAACTCTGGTCCCAGCTCATCTGGTGAAGGGTCTCTGGCCACATCCTTTGTAGCCAATAGCTGCAGGAGAAGCTCCTTCTACTCTGCCATGGAAAGGTAATATACCTTGAGACCCAATGGGCAGTGCTATATAAAATGCCCAGGTTTCTGGCATCTTTGGCACAGCAATGGCATGGCACAGCACTGTCAGGTAGCATCAATGTCTATGGGGATGCCCAGCAGTAAGGGTCATAGGGCAGAGCTGGCTAGAGCAGAGGCAGATGCTAAGGAAACAGGGGCAGTGTACCAAAAAGTGGAGATGGGAGCAGGGCAGTGAGTCAGGTGTGTGCAATGTAGCTCCTGTCAAATCTCCATGAGCTGCCACTGATCCCAGGCCACTTTATACCAGGACACAATCTGCTCATTGTCTAGGTGGCCCTTGGCAAAGTTGTTGATGCATTCTAGTAGCACAAGGTGCAAGCCATCCTGGAACATGAGGCACATTTGGAGGCTGTTGGGGTAGGCTGCTTGCTTGACTAGTGCCTGGAAGGAGTTGATATACTCATCCAGCATCCATTTTCCTTGCCCATACTGCTCCTGGTCACATAGCACTAAGGCCACAGCTTTGGCAGAGTCAATTAGAAAGAACTTTGCCTGGAAGTCCTTTTTGAAGGCTGCCCAATCCACAAAACTCCCAACACCTCTAGGACATTGATACACTCATAGCACATAGGTGGAGGCACACTCCATCTTCATGTATGACAAGACCCAGGCTATTTTCAGCACATCAGAATCAAAAGCATCCCTACTGAGATGGATGTAGATAAGGCAAGACTGGAGAAAACACTCTCTACTGAAGCAGTTGCCATTGTATGCATCTGGGAGCACAAAGCAGGGAATGCATGCTCAGGGGACTACTGGAGCTGCTGGGAAGGCAATAGGAGCCACTGAGAGTGTTTCCACAGCTAGGAGTGGCATGGAGGTAGGGGTCAGGTGCTTTAGTAGTGCCTGGAGGGACTGGGAGATGAGTTTGGTGGTTTGGTGGAGGGTGGAGAGTTTGATTGTGTGGTGTGTGAGGGAAGATTGGGTTAATTGCACCTAGTTCTCTAGGTGTAGCAGGTGAGTCCAGGCCTTGTCCTGTGAGGCTGGGGCCTCTGAGGGAGTTTCTGGATTGGCTGGCTGAGACATAGAATCCTACAGATGCTTAAGCCTGGTAGAGAAGTGACAGATAGTGGCTCAGAGATTCTATGCAGACTATGAGGGGCTTTTAGACCAGGATAAGAGACTTGTTCTGCTGTAAGGGTGACCTCTGGGAGTGATAGCTAAATCATGCAGCTAGCAGAGGGGAATCCAAAGTGTATTAGATATGTAATAGATAATACAAATAGTAGACTAAT
>JAGGAV010008086.1:0-17488 GCA_017657295.1 Termitomyces sp. DKA64 | reverse complement strand
GGTCAGGGCCTTGGCTGGGGCCCTGGCAGGTTCTTCCCATTGCACATGAAAGGAGTGGGCAGGGTCCAAGGGGTCTTTGAAGCAATGGGGATTCAAACTGGTGTGTATTTCATTGACCAGTGCATGGAGTTCTTCCCAGAGGCTGGCATCAATTCTGAGGGTGCTCCTGATGCTTTTGGGAAGGGTACCTTGTTGGTAGTGCTTGTAGAAGTCCAGGAGGTGATCTGCCCAGGTCTCTGGTGTTCCCATAATGTTTTGGTGTCCCAGACTGATGAGAAGGGCCCTTGCCCTTTTGGTAAATTCCATGGGAGCTAGGCAGAGTGAGCAGAGGACCTCATTGTGTTGTTGGACATAGGCTTTGACTCTTTGCTGCCTAGGGGAGGGTGGGGCTTGGACAGGGGGAGGAAATATCTGTCAAACTGTTCTGGGGGGACTGGGGCTGCAGTGGGGGCAGGATAGGCATAGTAGGCCCTAGGGGGGAAAGCTGAGGGGGCTGGGGCTGTAGGTGCCCAAGGAGCCAACAGGGTTTCAGACTGTAGCTAGGGGTAGGTCCCTTTGATGCAGTATAGCAAGGGGTGGCACCAGTCCAGAGGTAGGCCCTGACTAATGGATGGGCCATAGGGGGGCATGGTTTAGTTCTAGGGCCCAGTACCACAGGGTGGCTATGACATAGCAGTCAGGCATCAGATACAATGGGGGATAGTAGGGGTCAGGAACTAGCCTACTATAATAGTCAGTTAGGTAACTGGTAGATGGATACTGTAGTTAGACATTGGGAATGGAGTAAGGGAAGAGTCTTGATATTATGTCAGGTTCCACTGACCTGGGGGCTCAGCTACACTGGGCAAGTCTCTGGAAGAGTGAAATGGAGTAGGGAAAGGGGATAGCAGAGGTCTGGGGAGGTCTGAGGTGTTCCTGTGGATCCTACAGAAGGCAGAGTGATTGGGTGAGTGGGAGGTATGCATAGTACAGAGTTCTGGAGTATTAATGACAAACTCAGTGAGTCCAGGTTACAAGTACAGGAGGTCCCAGAAGTCAAGACAAGGCAAGAGATGGGAACAAGACAAGATGAGACTTTAGGAAACAGACAAGAGATGAAAAAGGAAACTGATAAGATCAAGACTGACAAGACAGAAATAGATGCAATTGAGAAAGAGATCAGATTTTACAAGACAATATGGAACAGAGAGACAGATACATGAGACATAGCAAACATGAGAATGTAGGTAATATCAAGACTACTTAGCTACTACTACACCATGGCTTAAATACCTGCAGGTCTGGGATTGCAAGTCTAAGGTCAGGTCATGTGGGCAGGTCTCAGGTACAGTTGTTCACAGCATCCTGAGACTGGCTAGTTGGTGGTGGTTTTGTATTGATATGTAACCATGATGTGTGCCAGGGTGGGTGGACTTACCTGGAGTCTGAGAGGATCTCAGGGACTGCCAGAGAAGTGTTGGAGTTTTCCAGAGAAGCCTTGGGAGTTGCCAGAGCGGGCGCTGTGGGGTGGGAAGGTGTTGTAGATGTTGGAGGTGAGGGGGAGTAGGTCCTGGGCTTGCTGGAGTGGTTTGGGGAAGGTCTGGGGTCCAGCAGGGGTTTGGAGATGGATTGTGACAGTCCTTGTATAATCCTGCCATATATTCAGTTGAAACCTTGTACAACATATCACATCTTGAATCTAGTGATCCTCCCATTCTCATCACACTTTATGGTGAAAACAGGCCTGCCCTTCAGAATCCAGTGACCTTGGGGAACATCCTCTCATGGGACCAGAGTCCATACTCCCATTTCCTTCAGGAAATTGATCTCCTCCCAGTATAATTCCTTCCATCTTGGTCTGTCAGGTAAGTTCTTTGCCTCTTCCTATGTTCATGGAGTCTTGAGATTGGCCTCAGGGTCCAGGTCTGGTAGGTCTTTGATCACATTTAGTGCTGAGAGAATTCAATCAAAATCAGATTCCTGTTCAATTGTAGCAACATCATTCCCTTTGACTTGCCATTGCTTTTTGTTAGCCCTCTTATGTTCAACCCTCTCACCTCTGATGTGTTCAGCTGCCTCCTTTGATTCTCTGACTGCCTTCTCTGTGCAAGTTTTCCCCTGGTTCCCTTGGCTTGCCTTCTCTGTTGGAATTATTGTTCTTGTGGACCAACAGATCTGTGGCTCAGGTATGTGCTCATCTTCATGTAGTTCAACTTGGGCTACTGGGTGTGGTATGTCAAGGACATGACCTGGGATGATTGGAGCCTTGTTGTTGTCCTCCTGAACAGATTGGGAAGGTGTGTCCATTGATCCTCTGGCAATAGAATTCATACTAAGGAAATCTGATTCTGTCTCTTCAGCATCTGGCTTGCTCAGAATAACAGTTGGAGAGTCATTGTGGCTCTCAATGAACTGCACATGGTAAGAACTATAAACCTTCTTTGCAGATTGATCATAACATTGGTAGGCTTTTGAGTTGGGATCTTATCCAATCAGTATGCATTCAATTGATTGTTTGAATATCTTGGGATTGTGTTTGTTCTGAATGAGCGCAAAAACTTGACAGCCTATCTCACAGATGTATAAGTAGTTTGGTTTTCTCCCATACCATAGTTCATCCAGAGTAACGTTGCATACTGCTGATGTCTTGGTCTTCCTGTGAAGATGGGCTGCCATCAGATAGAACTCATCCCACAAGTAAGGTGGGCACTTTGCCCCCAACCTCATAGCATGAGCCTTCCCCATGAGTGTTCAATGCATATGTTCTACTCAGCCTATATGCATGGACATGTAGGGGGCTCTGACTTCTAATATGATCCCTCTTTGCTTGTACCATTCTTTGTGTTCCTCTCCATTGAACTCCCCATCATAACCAGTCTGTAATATTTTCAGGTGCAGCCCAGCCTTGTTTTTGCATGCAATGATCCAGGCTTTGAGTTCATCAAACCCATCATCTTTCTTTTTCAACAGAATTGACCATGGTTTATTTGTGTAGTTGTCAACAATATTCATAATATAAATATTTCCTGTATGGGATGTAATGGCTGCCTGCCCTATGAGGTCTACCCAGATTTTTTCTAGTTTCCTTGTTGCTCTATGCCCCTCTCTTTTAGCACTGGTGTTCTGGTCTGTTTGCCAAGGATACAGTGGTTGCATTTTGGAGGTTCAGAGGGAAAGGATGAGGGCATACCTTTGATCATACCCACATGCACTATTTGTAAGATGGATTGATAGTTCACATGCCCAAGTCTGAGATGCCAAGACTTGAGGTTGGGTGATGCATGGATTGCAAATGCATGATCAGTGCAAAGGTCAAGTGCATAGAGGTCTCATTTTGGGAGTAGAGTGCCAGTGGTGATAATTTTGCCATTGACTTTCTTGGTCAGGGTGGCTCCTACATCATCAAAAGTGGTTGCAATCCTGATTTGTTGTGCAAGTTTTCTTACAGATAACAAACACACTATCAATTTTGGTACATGCAGCAAGTTTTTGAGTTCCAAATATGTGCCTTCTCCAACAGAAAGGCATATCATGCCAACTCCTGTTGCTGCAATGGAGGACTTGCCTACTCCATGGATAAGCTTTTCTGGGATTGGGTTGATGGAAATGAAGTCAGTGATTTCAGGAGAGATGTAGACAGTAGTGCCAGAGTCTAGGAAGAATGGGTCTGTCATCTGAGTTTTGCAAGAAAGAACTGTTTTGTGGTGGAGATCAAGCTTAGTATATTCACCCCAGTCCACATTGGCTTTTGGCTCCTCCTCAAATGTGATACACACATTGAATTCTAGTTCTTTGATGTTGGTCAAGGGTCCAGCAGCAGGAATTGCGTCCAATGCTAAGCCAGCAAATTCTGGTTTTGATGAGGGGCTGGTTTTACTTGTTTGTGTAGTCAGATCCTCTGGTTGGTGTGAAAGTGATTTTTGAGGTCTTCTTCTTCTCCTTATTCCTCCTCTGATTTTCATAGTAAGCTAGATGGGCCTTTTTTGATTCCTCAATTGTCTTTCCTTCCATGGCACCACCTTCAAGAATGCACCAGGGTGCAGTGTTCCCTATGTAGACCTGCACAGAGCATTTGCAGGCTTTGCATGTTGTGCAGGTGATATTGCTCCCCCTGAAAGGTCTTGCAGCAAATGTGGTGGGTATCATATCTGTAGGTGCAGAGACAGACTTATCAACATCTAGAATAGTGTCTGTTCCTCTTTTAGGAATCCCCTAATCTGAGCTGGCCCATATGTTGTGGTGTCCCCTGCCTGCCCCAAGTCATGAGAGATGATGGATCAAATGTGTGTGAAGGATTTCTTGGACAAGGCAGATAATATGGCAATGAATTTGAGCAGATCTTTTTTAACCTCCCTAGCATCAAAGGCATGATCAATTTTCTCAAAGATTGTGTTGACCATCTTTGTAAGGGGTTCAGATAGCAAGCATTTTGTGATAAGGGCTTCCTGGAGAAGGTGGACTTGTTTAACTGGTACAGCACCACCATGGTGGTCCTTCAGATACTTCCATAGCATGACAGGGTTGTCCTCCTCAGCACAAAGCTTCCATTCTGAGGGAGAAATTGTCTTTTAATGAAAGAGCATGCTAGGCATTGATTTGATGCCTGGGTGTGGTAAGCATGTGGTTTGTAGGTAATATGTGGGGTAGATGGCAGATTGAAGATGTAGTCCCACAGCTGGACCATTGGGAGTTCTAATTTCATAGCATATGCCCAGTCTGTGTACTTGCCATCATTGTTATCTAGTACATGGCCAGACCAAACTGACATGATTTTTCCAATGGGAAGTATTGTAGGGTTGCTCAAATTGTCAACCATCTTCATTTCAGCAATTCTGGTAGCAGACAATGTTGGGGGAGGGGGTGGTGTGGGAGTTGCAGGAGTTTCTGCCAGGTTTTTGCTTTTAGGTACTATGGCAGTAGTCTTTCAAGTTGAGAACAAGAGATTTCAGAGGTATGCAATGTTCACATAGATAAGATCAAAAGAAATTGGGCAATTGGCCCAGCACAGACACAGACAAGTGAGTGGTCTTCACTTGAAGATTTCAAGGTACAGGATTTGCACTTCAGTATTTGGAGCAGCAATAACCCATAACCTGTTGGTAATGGAATCCTATTTAGCACAGTGTAAGTATTCCTCAGTCTGTGCACAATCAACTGTATTCTGTGTGTACCTATTTAGCACAGTGTAAGTATTCTAAGTTTGTTGTAAGTATAATGTTCAAATCATCTAGGTAATGTAGTGAACTCACCCTCAGTCTGTGCACAATCAACTGAGGGTGTCTAGCATTAGTTTGTTGTATATAAGTAAGTTCTTGTCCATTGTTCTTTGTCTACTGGCCAAAGATATTAACCCTGACCTGGACCTGGCCCCCATTGTGTCTGGATGGCCAATGCTTATGGTGTCCCTGTCCATTGGATTGCAACAAGGATGTGGCTCATAGCTCATCTGGACATGAGTGTGCTGACTTAGATGTTCTTGTATTATATTTCTTGTAGAATGTGATGTATTCAGGCTCAAAATGACCAGGCTCAAAATATGGACTTCAAAACTTGATCTATTTCTCCAGTGAAATGTCACACCCATGGTCAGGGTTGTTTGATTGAGTATCAAATATGTTTATTCCTGCTACTCTGTGGTGGGTTTTGTGGATGAAGCAAAGTGTGCCAAGGCTCACATGCTGTTCCAAGGTCCTGTCTCCAAATTTTGTTCCCATATGACTTTGCATGTGATGTATAGCTGATGATATAGCCAGAGGTTGTCTCTCAATCTTTGCTCCCTACCAGTTATCTTCCCAATGTACATGTGATGTCTAGCTGACAATATAACTGGAAGTTGTCTTCAAAATTTGTTCCCTTCTGGTAACCTTCCCAATGTATACATGATGTGTAGCTGATGATATAGCTGGAAGTTGTCTTCAAATTTTGCTCCCTTCTGGTTACCTTCCTACTATATATGCATGTGATGTGTTACCAATGATATAGTCAGAGCTTGTCTTCATATTTTGCTTCCTTCCAGTTACTTCTCCACCAACTGCTTGTTTATTTATTATTATTATTATTATTATTTTATTTTATTTTCTTTTTGCATATACTCTCACAGCAACATGGTATATAGTAGGTGTACAATCTTTCCAACAGCTCTATAAGGCAGAGGCAAGATTACACTTGAAAGTTCCTGGCATTTGGAAATTACCACAATTGAGTGAATGAAATCACTTTATGAGCCAATGATTGACTTGTTCATGCCAAGCAAAGTCAAAGTCACAATCATGCTTTGTAATTTTTGCTCCAGTGACTGGTTTGGTAATCATGATTGTATTAATATCACACATAAATTATAATTGTATTTACTCCCATAATTGTGTAATTGATATCTTATTTAGGCAAATGAATATCAGGACTCTTATTCTCAGGGCCATGAGATATCATATTCATTGTGTTTTAGATATATTGGCATGATATGTCTGCATGTTATGCACTATCCTGGTCTTTGAGCCAGATCAACCTCCATCTTGTTTGTGTCAGGAGACTACCCTTTCTGACCTCTGCCCCTGACTGACACTGACTCTCCTTGACTGGTTCCATTCCCCTGGGGCTCATTTGATGTCTCCCAGGTGTTCTACAAGTCCATGGAGATCCTGGAGACCCCCAGAACTTTCCATGATCCCTTGCTGAGCACTTTGGCTAACTTCACTTACCTACACAGTTGTTCCCACACCTCCACCACCCATTGATGCACTGCACCAAGCAGTGGGGATCCTTAGACTTGTTCTCTTTGGATTCCCCTCTGCTAGGTGATTAGTTTACCATTTGTATTGTCAATTACAGTTCTAATATACTTTGGATTCCCCTCTGCTAGCTGTGTAATTTAGCTGCTGCTTCTGGAGGTTGCCCTTACAGCAGAATAAGTCTTCAAATCCTGGTCTGGAAGCCCCTCATAGCCTGCATGGAATCTCTGAGCCCCCATATCTGTTGCTTCACCACCAGGCTCAAGCACCCATGGAATTCTATGTCTCAGCTTGCCAATCCAGACACTTCCTTAGAGGCCTTGGCCTCCTAGGACAAGGCCTGGACTTGCCTGCTACACCTAGAGAACCAGGTGCAATTGACCCAAACTTCCCTCACACATTACACAACCAAACTCTCCACCCTTTGCCAAACCACTGAACACATTTCTCAGTCCCTCCAGGCACTACTAGAGCACCTGACCCCTACCTCCACACCACCACTGGCCATGGAAACACCTCTAGCAACTCTAGCAGCCTTCCCAGCAGCTCTGGTAGCCTCTTGAGCACAGATTCCCTGTCCTGCACTCCTGGATGCATACAATGGCAACTGCTCCAGTGGAGAGTGCTTCCTCCAGTCCTGCCTCACCTACATCCATCTCAGTAGGGATGCCTTTGACTCTGATGTGCTGGGAATAGCCTGGGTACTGTCTTACATGAAGACAGGACATGCCTCCACCTATATGCTACAGGTGTTTTGAAGTCCTGGAGGTGTCAGAAGTTTTGTGGATTGGGCAGCCTTTGAAAAGGACTTCTGGGTGAAGTTTTTCCTGATCAACCCAGCCAAAACTGCTGCCTTAGCACTATGTGACTGGGAGCAGTATGGGCAAGGGAAATGGATGCTGGATGAGTATATTGATTCCTTCTAGGCACTAGTTGAGCAAGTGGCCTACCCTGATGGCCTTCAACTGTGCCTCACCTTCCAGGATGGCTTGCACCCTGCCTTACTGGAACACATTGACAACCTTGCCAAGGACTGCTGATAAGGCCCAATTGTTACTGAGCACCATTACCACCATCTCAGGTTATCTTATCTGATGCAGCACCTGACTCCAACACAGCTGCATCACATGAAAGCCTTGGCCTGAGACCTAGAACCAGCTAGTCAAGACCTTTCTTACCAATGGTCACTAGCATCATCACATAGCAACAAAGGGACTTTCTGCCTTTTGAACATTAGATATTTAAAACATGTGACTTTCATTTTCATTTGTCTCGTCTTGCTTAACCAACATACCTGAACAGCATTTACACTTCAGACTTTGACATGTGGTATGATTTCCTTTATATCTGATAGATATTATGTTCTTTTGACATTGTGCACATATCCTTGGAACCCATATTGGCACCTAGCATGCACACATTGACAGACACCCTTGCTAGTGGTGACTACTTTTATTGCTGACTAGTACACTTACAAATTGTATAAATACCCCCTGTACATACCTAATAAAGACAGAGAATCTGTACCCTTCCCACAGTACAGCTTTGAAGTTTCTTAACTCTCAGACTTCAGAATTTATCCTCATCTCTCTTTCTTGTCTTTGTGAATGGCTTAGCAACAAGCCTTAATGACCTAGTTTTTGATCTTTAGTATACACTATCTATGGGTGTTAGCCTTACATATCTTTTTGCTTTAGCAATGTTAGCATCTGTGGCTAGTGACTAGTTTAAGTCCTTCAGTGACTTCCTCCCTTCCTCCTAGCAACTTTTCCCCATTACCTTGGCAACTTCCCTAACCAATCACTTATAGCAACCTTCCCTCTTGGTTGTTGGGTCACCCCTCTACACATTTTAGTGACTCTGTGCTAGTGACTACTGCCATATTCTAGTGACCACTCCATCCTTCACTTTGCATTCCATATATCACTCTAGCTTTCTGGGACATTTACCAACTTGTCCTCACACTTACCTTCCTACTGCCAGCCACCCTATCTGATTGCATGTGATCAGGTGGCATAGGAGCACATCATTTTGGAGCCCACTGCAAGGGCACAGTTTTAGGAAAACATTCTGCCAGGAACCAGAGCTCAAGCAAGACATCACTTGGTAACTTTTGATCCTTCTGGCAATTCCCTAACAACATCCTCTGACTCTTTACCAACTTCTCAACCTTGACCCCTTAACACTGAATTAGAAGCCACTAGGAATCTCTTGGATGTTAGCACAATACTTGGCAATTTCCCAGGAACCTTCATAGAGAGCTTTCTTAGTGCTCCTTTGTCACCTTTATCTGCTACCAACTCCTCAATCTTCTTCCCAGACTCCCACTCTATTCCAGCATCCCCTACCAACAACCATAATTAACTTCCCCTTGTACTACCAACAATTGATATCATGAACAACAATGCTGTAGCTCATCATGCTCAAATGCCCCCTCATAACGACACAACTGCTTCTAAATGGGATGAGAGCCATTCTAGGGAGCTCCCTCAGTACTTCAAAGAGCTGGAATATCTTTTTGCTGACTGTGTTATTATGGACAACACCCAAAGGAAGGAATATGTGGCTCAATATGTCTCTTATGACACAGCAGAAACTTGGCTCAGCTTACCAGAATTTAGCAACAACATAACAATCAGTGACCAGGCACCCTGGCCTTACTCTTATCAGGAATGGAAAGCAGCAGTACTTAGGTTATACCCTGGAGCTGATGCTAGTGCAAGATACACCCTCAATGACCTCAAATGGGTAGTCAATCAGACTTTTAATAGTGGATTGGCAACTTTAGGTCAGTTTTCAGATTATTACCATGATTTTCAATGCATTGCTAGGTGGCTCCTCACTAATGGCAAGTTATACTGAAACAAGGAACATTGACTCTTCCAACAAGGCATTTTTCCATGTTGCTATGGTCCAAAATTGTTTGCTGACTTGAAATCATGCTTCCTGACCACCACCCTGAGGACCTTTACAATGTGAAACAAGTTGTTGAAGGTGCCAAGTGGGTTTTGAAAGGTACTGACACAGAAATAACCAAATCAAGCATTCTGGCTAGTCTGGCTGCTAGCACCCCTGGTATTCTTCCCATGCCTTCAACTACAGCTTTGCTTCCAACATTACATACTACAAAACATGAAACTCTGGAATTAGCAACCACCATGGCAATTGTTAGCACCCTAGAACAGCTCAAGGCTCTGCTTACTAACAACAGCAATCAGAACCATCAACCCTTGAACAACACTTGTCACTTTTGTGGTAAGACAGGTCACACCATGGTCAGGGGCACTTGCATTCATTTGGAGCATATGCTTCAGCAAGGTAAAATATGTCAGAATGCTGAAGGAAAAATAGTCTTACCATCCAGCACTATGATCCCCAACTACTTTGGGAAAAGGCTCTACAAGGAATGCATTGAAGAATGGCACTATCTTAACCCAGGCCAAATAGTCACTGGTAGGCTCTTGTTAAACACTAACCCAGATCCTGAGCAAGTGACTATGCAGCAGTCACTAATCCACAAGGTGTTACAACAAGATGTCACTACCAGTTGATTGCTAACCAAGGACAAATGCATCGAGGTCTTAGAACAAGAACTCTTTGATTTGAAACAGGCTGAAAGATTTGATGGAGTACAAGTCCCACAAGTGCCTTACCAAATGGCTAATAACATCTCAAAGGTGACTACATTGAATAGCAACAATTCCATGACCCCTACCCCATCTGACCCCATACTGACTCCTGCTGCTAAGCCAGCTGACAAAGGCAAAGCAACCACTTGATCTGACTCCCCTGCAGTTGCTAAGAAATCCAAGCCCATTAGTCAGCCCCCTGTACACCCTTTTTCCAGTATTCCTGGGCACTATGCCCCTCCTGCCAACCAAAACTTTGCTGCCCCAGAATGATGTAACAATGCTGCCTACCAAACAATGCCACCAATATATGATATAGAACAGTCCAAGGCAGTTATCAAGTGTGAACTCTGCTCAATAGCACCAGATCTCAGAAATCGGTTACAAACTGTGGTTATCCCTAAGTGACTCACTGGCACCAATGCAACCATGATACACAATCCTAGCAACATATTTGAAGAGGCCTTACCAATGTTTGCTATGGACAAGCCCCAGTTCTCTTTTGGTTCCAATGTTTCTATGATTAACAGACTCACACCCAACCAGTCACAAGTCACCTCAGTGGATCCAGTGGAGGCATACATTGAGTTGCTACCTCTATGTGAGGAGCCAGTAGTGCTCACAGTTGCTAAGGATTCCCAGTCACTACAATCCATTATGATGCTGATTGACAACCATGAAGAAATAGAGTGTATTACAGATAGTGGCTCTCAGATCATATCTATGTTGGCAGAAATTGCTAACAACCTCAGTTTATCCTATGACCCTGCTGTTGTCCCAAATATGCAAAGTGCTAATGGGACTATGGATCAGTCACTAGGCCTCACACATAACATCCCCTGCACCCTCAGTGACTTGACTTTGTATTTACAGATACATGTTCTTCATTCATCCACCTATGATATTTTACTTGGCTGACCATTTGACATGCTTACTCAGAGCATAGTCAATACCCTTAGTGACATGGAAACCACTATCACAATTACTGACCCAAATTCTGGCATGTGATGCACTATACTGACCTTTCCAAGGGGGAAATTTAGAAGACACAGTCTCCAGAAAGTTTGCTATGAAACAGAACCACCTCAATGTTTTCATTGCTGATGCAACTAGCAATGATGCTGATACTGTAGCATTGGTAATAAGCAATGATCATTCAACTGGTCTAGTGACTTGTACAGCTTCTTGTGATCTAGACAATGATGTTTTACTTACAACCCCCTCTTCTTATACAGACTCCACCCTTGCATATCTCTATATGACTGCTTGTGACCTTTCATCTTTTTCTTTACCCTTGCACTCTCATTTTGTTTCTACCGATTCTTCAAATCCTTTAATTCTTGGACAGACACTCTCTCCTGACACAAGCATTACAGACATTACCCCTTCCTACATTCACATTCCATTTCCTGCCCAATATGTTGCTAATGAACCTGCTAAATGCAAAGGTGTACAGGTATAGAAGAAGTACAAACCCATCACTATGAAAATCAAACTGGTCACTGGACATGTTAGTGAGGATTTCCATATTGAGCAATGTGTTATTGGCAACCCCTTAGTGACTATGCTGACCCTTGATCCAAACCCTCCACCCTTTGTACTGACCCAACAATTCATCCATGATCAACTAGTGACATTTGTTGAGGACCACAATACAGGATTCCTTACTAGTGACAAACTCAAGGTCTTAATTGACATGGTTGCTAAGCAAGAAAAAGCATTTGCTTGGGACAACTCAGAGAGAGGAAGCTTCCATTCCAACTTCTTTTCCCCAGTCTGTATACCTACAATCCCTCATGTTTCATAGGTCCAGCACAATCACCCCATTCCCCCAGGACCTGAAAAGGAAGTATGCAAGATCATTTGGGATAAGATTAAGGCTGGCATCTATGAACCTTCCAACTCAGCTTACCAATCTTGATGGTTTTGTGTCTTAAAGAAGAACAGTAAGCTCCAACTTGTACACAGTCTTGAGCCACTCAACCAGGTCACCATTCATCATTCCAGAGTCCTACCTTTCCCAGATCATGTTGCTGAATCATTTGCTGGACATATTTGTGGCACTACACTGCACCTTTATGTTGGCTATGATGAGTGACTAATCAATGCAGCATCAAGGGACTTAACAACCTTTCAGACCCCCTTTGGTGTGCTTTGCTTGGTCACCTTACCTATGGGCTGGACCAACTTGGTACCAATCTTTCACAATGATGTTACCTTCATTTTGCAGCTGGAAATCCTGCACAATGTACTCAGCTTCATTGACAATGTTGGTGCTAAGGGTCCAAAAGACTGGAAACTAGTTGACAGTATCCCTGCTAGACATCCTGCTAACCCAAACATTTGCTTAGTGCTATGGGAGTTCTTTGAACTTCTTAAGTGGGTTCTCCAGCAAATAAAGTACTGCAGGGGTATGTTTTCAGGGCATAAACTGGTCTTGTGCTCTCCAACCTTCAAAATCCTTGGTAATATTTGCACACCCAGTGGTCATGTACCAGACAAAAGTCACTTGGCCTTGCTCAAGTGCTGGGGCCCTTGTAAGTTGCTATCCAAAGTTCAAGCTTTCCTGGAGACAGTTGGTATTCTTTGAATATTTGTTAAGAACTTTGCCCACTGTGCTAATGACTTAACAAAGCTTACTTGAACTGGAGTTCCTTTTGAACTTGGGCCTGACCAAATCAATGCCCAATGTGACCTTGTCAAAGCCTTACAAGACACTAAGCCCCTTGTCCCCATTGACTATGATTTGCCTAACCCTGTCATCCTAGCAGTTGAAACATTATACATTGCTGTGGGTTATTACCTTTGTCAGTGCACTAGTGACAATTATAAACAATGTTGCTATAACTGTTTTGGCTCCATTACTCTCAATGACAGGGAGTCACAATTCAGTCAACCCAAGCTCAAGCTCTATGGTCTATATTGTGCCTTTCAAGCCTTACAAATGTACCTTATCAGTGTTAGAAACCTTATCATTGAAGTTGATGCTTGCTATATTAAGGGTATGCTTCAGAACCCTGACATTCAACCCTCTGCTAGCATGAATAGATGGATTATGGCAATTCTGATGTTCCACTTTGAGCTTGTACATGTGAAAGGAACTTTCAATGGACCCAATGGACTTTCATGATGCCCACTACAGCCTAGTGACTCTACCCCAGACAATAGTGACTCTACCCCAGACAATAGTGACTCTACCCCAGACAATAGTGACAATGCCATTTATGAAGACTAGATCAATTATTTACATGGCTACATTCATCAGATCCAGCTTCCCCTTGCCCTGGTTTGCCATGTCTCAGCCATCTCTCAGTCACTACCTTGACTCCTTGAACACTAACCATCATTGCACATAGTGACCTTTGCTAATGACATAGTGGATACCCCAGCCCCACAATTAGCAACTAGCAACATTCCATGGCCTCTGCAGGATGAAGCCACTGCCATGTATAGCAATGTCCACTGTAGTGCAAAAGCTGTGGCTAGTGATGCCCATATCCTTCATCCTCCAATAAGTTCAAGTGCATCATTCAAGGATGATGTGCACTAATTCATTATGCCAAGTTTTGCATGCTCATCAGGGAGAACAGTGAGGCAATTACTAAATAGTTGTATGAAGATGTTATATGTCACTGGGGAGCCCTTAGTGAGATTGTTACTGACAATGGCACATCAATCCTGGAGGCAGTTGCTTACTTGGCAAAGAAGTACAACTTGCATTATATTTAAGTTTCAGGCTACAACAAGCATGCTAATGGTACAGTCAAGTGACCTCACTTTGATGTTTGCTAGGCCCTCTTCAAAGCAGTTGATGGTGACCAGTCTAAATGGAGTACAGCTACTTACTCAGTCTTTTGGTCAGAATGAGTCACAGTTCACAAACAAATGGGTTGTTCTCCATATCACACTATTACTGGTACCCACCCCCTGCTTCCAGCCAATATTGTTGAAGCAACATATCTTCAATTACCACCAAACTCCTTCTTGTCATCTACAACCTAATAGCACAGCAAGTAATTGATCTTCAATGTCACCAGAAAGACCTTGACTGACTACATAACAATGTCATTAGTGCTTGACAATCAGCTGCCATTTGCTTTAAAACTGAACATGCCACTACCATTTGAGATTACAACTTCCAGACAGGCAATCTGGTTCTAATGAGGACTACTAGGATTAAAGTCATGCATAACAAGAAAATGAGGCCTCATGATCTAGGCCCTTTGGTGTTAATATCTCATAACCATGGAGGTGCTTAAATTCTTTGTGAACTAGATGGTTCAGTCTTGCACCAACCAGTGGCAGCCTTTTGCTTGGTACCATATCTTGCTAGAGAATACATCTCAGTGCCAAGCAACACATTTGATATTGACACTACCTGACTATGTGAACTTGAACAAACAGACCTTGTGGACAATGATGACACTAATAGCATTGCTAAGGATAGCAACAACTAGTACTAACACTTTTATCCTTGACTATTTCCAATTAAAAAAAAAGCTGCCATTCAACACAACCTTAAGTCCCTTTCTTTGTTTGCTTATACCACCCTTTACTTGTTGAAAGTCTTTCACAGACAATTTTTATATTCATTGTCCTCCTTACTTTATGATGCTGCACTTAGCAACTGTCACTAGCACTTGGCACACCTTTTGGGGTTTTCTCACCATGATGATCTACCAAGTATTTTCCCTATAATTGCTAGCATTCAGTGGCAGTTGCTAATAGGTACCAACTCTTCTGCCTTTGCCTCTGTTCCTTGATTTTGACCTCTACCAGTTGATGCTTTAGTTTCTTTCTTTCTTATTATTCCCCTTTGAATCCATATGATACATTTTATTGGGCCCCTTAAGAGGGCTAGTCTATGCTACAGAAAAGATATGAAGCCCCTTAAGGGGGCCAGTCTATGTCTGATACAAAAATAAAATTAATCTATATACAGAGAGTGGCAGTTGCTAGGCATCAAGGTTGGCATCATCACTAGGCACTTCCCCCAGCTCACCCTCCTCCCAGTCCTCCTCACTAACTCCATTCTCCTTCTGCCAGCCCAAGAATGCCTGACAATCCTCCCAATATCCTGCCAAAGTCACTACTGTCTGTTTAGCAACCATGTACTTTGCCCTCAACTCCAACAAGTCCTTCCTAGCCACCTTCAGCTCCCTTCTGAACTGCTCTTTCAACACTGTTGCCCAATCTTCCAGACCCCTTAACAATGATACCAACATCAAGGGAATCAGTAAGGCTAGGTCTTCCCCTAGCCACTCCAGCTCATTGTTGCCCACCTGCCATTGAGGGGCCAAAGTCCAGACCTTCTAGTGAATGAGTTAATGACAAACAATAAGCAACCAAAAGAACTTGTACTTACCAGTGATGGCACCTTCACCTCCTCTACCTCAGGCTCATCTCCCTCAACCTCCATCACCACATCCTCAACCTCAGTACCAGTGACCTCTGACTCCACCTTGATAACAGTCACTATGGGGGTCAGCTCCCCCATGGGCATGTCCTTGTCCTCATGGTTGCTAGTGACAGTTGGTGGTCACTGGGCCTCTGCCAGGGGCACATCATCACTATCCTCCCCTTTGCCCTCACTGTTGCTAGCATCTTCACTTTCCACCTCTGCCTGACTCTTTTCCTGTTGCCTCTTCATAGTGACCTTCCTCCACTGACCATCATACCATCCTGCTCAATCAGCAGATTCAAGCTCAAATGCTTGATCTGTATAGGCAGATGCCTGGCTGCCAACTCCTGCTGTCTTTTCACAAACTCCCTTGCCTGCCTCACCAATGCTGCCCTTGTTGCTATCCTAGCAACAAACTTCCCATCTTGCCCTCATGCTGACTGACTGTGACATGAGCACCCTTTATGGGTACTGTTGCAACAATAGCAGGGCTGGGTCCCTGCAGGATACCAGCAGCTCTCAAGATCATTAGAGGACCAACAGTTGTCACACTAAGGAAGAAGTCAGCCAAAATAGATAGCAACAGTCACTAAGACTTATCACCCCCTGACTGGCCTTAAAGGCTGTCCTCTCCTCTAGCAATACTGTGGCCTTCCCCTTTGTCTGCTCCAGAACCACCCCAGCACCCATACCTGTGTCCACAACCAATCCCCTCCCTTCTCCATCAAAGCAGCTGAACCAGCTCTTTGTCAGTAAAAACATCTTGCACTGGTTCCTATTGGCACATTAGTGATGGTCAGTATGCACTAGCAACTAAATGAAACTTACTTGAAATTTGGTTTCCTCAATTTTTCCCTAGCCTTTCCCTTCCCTTTTGGAGCCTTTGATTGCCTGGGCATTGTTGGTGGCTCCTTAGTGATGCCACCCACCACATGTTTGGAAGTGGAGGGGCTGGCCTCAATGTCCCCATGACCTGCACTGCCTTCCCCACAACCCCCACTACACCCAGCCCTGGTCACTATCACCAGATCATGGGGGGGATGCTGGAAGAAAAATTGGTCATTAGGAGTCAAGTCTTCAAATAACTGAAAAGTTACCTTAGCAATGTCACTTGTCCTAGTGACATTGCTACCACTCACTACCATCCCTGACTCCAGGTCTTTCAGCAGATACTTCAGCAATACAGGAGCTGGAGCCTACCAACAAAATCAAAAAGTTGCTAAGAGAAAAGAAAAGAAGCAAAGTGTTGGTCAAACTCCCTGACCCAGTCCTCTCCCTTGTATTGTTTGTATAACTGGCAACACTCCTTGTCCATGGTTGCTAGCTTGGCCCACTCCCACACCACTTCCTGCAGTCTTAAATTAATGGACACACATCTTGAAAATGGTCATTACTGTCAGCCTAGTATTTGTCACTAGGTGTCAGGGGACTACTCTTTTCAACCTCCACCCCTGTCCAACACCAACTCTCCTTGCCTGTTTCCACTTCCCTGATGCTTGTTCAACAACTCTAGGGTGTCCTACAGGTCTCTGGAGATCTCTGAAGACCCCCAGAACTTTCCATAATCCATTGTTGCATACTTTGGCTAACTCTGGTCACCTACACAGTTGTTCCCATGCCTCTGCTGCCCCCTGATACACTGCACTAAGCAGAGGAGATCCTTAGACTTGTTCCCTTTGGATTCCCCTTGCTAGGTGATTAGTCTACTACTTGTATTATCTATTACATATCTAATACACTTTGGATTCCCC
>JAGGAV010008085.1:0-17563 GCA_017657295.1 Termitomyces sp. DKA64 | reverse complement strand
CTGGTTCAGCGGTGGCACTGGGTGTTCTGACAAGCGGTTCAAAAGCATAGAATTTGAGTCCTAGCAGCGAAAGGTGGATCTCGAGGGCTTTGGACCACTTTGCAAAGTTGGCAGTGGGAGAGTTTCTGTTGAATTTGTCATGTTTCCAATCCGCACCTCGGATGGATATGGCGCGGACAGACGGAGCATTAGTGTCAGAAGAAGACATCTCAGAATTGACTGTCGTAGTCTAGCAGGGAGGTAGAAGATTTCTTTTTCGTCAAAGGACAATAGAGCGCTTTCCCGAATTGGGATAAGATATGTGATATCCCCGACAAGGGGAGTGATGGCTCGGAGATAATCCCAAATTGGGTTGGTCCGTAAGGCCAGGAACAGAGAAGACAAAAGGGTTTCCAACGAGCAGCGGTACGACGAGTAGCCTGCTCAGTTTTTGCCCATAACCTGTTGGAATCCCAGCAAGCAGCAGCAATAGACAGGTGTTGGTAACACCTAGAAGACAGATTATATCAGTTAAAGTATTCCTCAGAATCGTATAATCGAGACTATATTGTATGTACCTAGAAGACAGATTATATCAGTTAAAGTATTCTAGGTACGACTATCAGTATGAGTGGATATGAGTATGATGTAAGTAACGTACCCTCAGAATCGTATAATCGAGACTGAGGGTACTGCAGTAGTGGGTGTGTATATATACCAGATTCAGACAAAGGAGTCGGTGGCCCTCGGTGGCCCTAGCCCCCTGACAATGGTGTGCGCGGTACTCTTCACATCATCACGTCCACGGTATCCTAACACGTACCAAACATATTGATGTTCATTTCCATTTTATTCAACAAATCGTATCCTCTGGCCATGTTCAAATTCACTACGTTCCCACTTCCGACATGATCGCTGACATATTCACAAAGTCCCTCGCCCGATTCAAGTTTGAAAATTTCCGTGAACTGCTCGGAGTTGTTTGACCCGCGCTCATATCGAGGGGGAGTGTTGAGGATATGTGAATGTAGTTATGATTACTAATTCTCGTATGATTTCCGTTGTTCGTTACATGTCACACCTCAGTGTAAGCCTTGTTTTACTCAGCGCGTATATTGTATGCTAATTACCTGTAGTGCTCTATGAACTTACAGGTATACATACTAAATATATCTTGGTGTCTGCTCACCACTGAGGTTACTCTATTAATTTACAGTCTAAGTCATCCGAAACCTCCCGAGACCCGGTCCTGCCTCAACAGTATATTAGCATGGCTTTGGGCTGTTGTCTTGACCCACGAGACCAACGGGAACTTGAGTGGACGATAGTCAAAACTTCTGGAGCTTATAATTTGCGTTGTTGTATCAAAAATGGCTTAGTATTGTTTAAAAAGCTTTCAGAATACTCTTAGAAACATTAACAAATTGCGAAGTAAGACAAAGCTACATTATGGACCATATTGAAACTGAATCAAACAAGTATTGATGTAGACACTCGCCCTCAAAAATTGCCAACATTCAGAGGGGATCCAAATCAAAAACAACTTCTACACCATAATTTTGTGCTTCTGTAGTCTTAACGTTCTCAGTGTGCCCATACCGCCCACACACAATACTCCATTGAATATTTCCAATGATGATGTCCATCAGCACCTCGACATATTTCGCAACTTTGCCATCTTCGTTTTCTCCAAACGATGGCAACGCATTCTTCGTATGTTCGAAGTCTGCCAAAGCTTCACAAAACTTTGAGCAAGTATAACGAATAGCGCCTTGCCGGTCATTAAAGCGCAGACCCGTAATAGGATCTCTGAGGGCAATACTGAGGTAATTATGATACGCGCCGCATTCAAGGAATTCTCTCTTGTAAGAATAGAGGTCCTGTAGGAACAACCAGGAATGAGTGTTCAGATGTCGAAGATGAAGGGATCTAATGACATTTGCAAGCACAACAAGGTCGCGGGACAGTCCGTCTAACTTGACAATGCCAGGGTGTGTCTGAACTTCAGGAGAGAGATCTGAAATGCAGATTAAACGTCCAATATAAAAAACCTGTATCATGCCGATTGTGCCTCTTCGAGTCTTCATATACATCTCCAGATTAGGTTCAGCATGGGTTGCACGATCAGCGGCTTCTTTCAACATGCTGTCTGCGAGGAAGATATTGATTTCACAAAATCGGGGGTCCTTGACAGCTACCAGAAGTCGATCAACAAACCTGCCTAAAAATGTAAGTTGCTAAGGCCAAAGATTTCTCATGTTACGCAACTCTTTTATGATTGATGCAGGTTCTTCGGTAGCTGTGAGTGTCTGCTTAATCGCTTGCTTGTAGACATCCACCCACTTCTGGGCTTCGGCGGTGGTGGCGGGCTGATCTCTGGATAGATGTTGATCATTATTTGTTTTGACATACATGTTTTCTTCATACTCACGTTAGTTGCTCGAGAGTGAAAGAAATCATCACATAATCCATGCAGATGCGTAAATGCTCCAAAGTCGATTGTGGGAAGAACCTGCATGAGAGAAGAGCCAGTTCCGTTTCCTTCCAAGTCTGGAGGGGAATACTCAGTGCCGGAAATGAAAGGTGGAAAATACAAAAAGTTACCATACCTTTTGTTGAGCATCCGTTCGATAGAAATTTGACGTGTCGATCCACGCCTCGTATCCTGCCTGGAGAATGTCGTAGTTTGGGTTTATGTTGGGTTTGATATGCGTATGTACATAGGTCAAGAGGTTTGGGATACGATATTGAACCATAGTTATCTGGGAGAGCAATAGCACAAGATTTGAGGATCGTTGACAGCCCGTTTACACTTGGTGGGAAGAGAAGAGATGGTCGGGGTATTTTATACTGACACAATCTCGGTCCGATCCCGCTAGTTCATGGCTCAGCATTGCTTCGAAAACTCTTTGGGACAACCTGAAAATGGCCCATCACACTGAAAATTCCCTTATTTGGGAGGTGTGAACACTCGGTCGTGATGTTGCAATGCAATGTAGACCGCTAGAAGCCATTTTCCTATCTACAGCTGATATGGTTTCGCCTAAATGTCCTTTCCACACAAATAGAGGTTAGACTTCCCGATCGTGAGAGAGGCAAGACTGGAGCCATGTGTTCCCGTGATCCAGAATAGATCGAGGTCCTCTCATCCAAACCTTGTATTAAAAAGTTCGAGCCATGCGACCCGTTCTCATCGGCTAACAATCATCTTCTCTTCCTTTTACATCTATCAATTTTATATCGAATTTACTCGGGTTTTTCGGCCTTTGCACTGTATCTGACCACGTCGAATTATCCATGCTCCACTTGGGTGTCAACTTGACTGGTGCACCTATGAGTCATGTAATCAGTAGTCTTCCTTATATATCTCTGATCTTGACTATCACAATTATTTAGATTTTTTTGGGCTTTTGCATGTGTATGTGTCTAATTCTCAATGCTCTACTGTTGTCTATGCTCTACATAGCTTTATACTCGGAACATGATTGGTTTTTTCATTGTCTTCATAGCTTTATACTCGGAACATGATTGGTTTTTTCATTGTCTTTTGTGTCCTTATCCCCTCCTTTCCTTTTAATGCTGTAAATGCATTCATAAGACCTTTACCATCCTGTTCTTGGATTGTTGCATTGGCAACTTATTATGCACTCATACAACCTTGTACTGGATTTATATCATGGATGTCAACTTCACCAGTACACCTATGTATTATGCAATCATTAAAGTTTCATTTTCTTCTTTCATATATGCTGTCAATTCTTGGCTGCTCTGAGTCTTTGTTGCAAGTCCACCTACATATATTCTCTCCTTTATGTCATTGTAAATATTATTCAATGCTGCTCCATCTTCACATCTTCTCCTGCATTTTTCAATTACCCACTTCCATATGTGCCTGCTTATCAGCTCCTCCCTTTGTCAATTGCCTAGGTTTCCTCTTGATTTGGCTGCCTTTACTATCTTTCAACCACTGCTAACCTAACATGTAACTATATTTTGGTAAACCCATATGATACTCACATTATTGCTAATTTTCTGTAGGAAGATTAGTGACCTCAATCCTAGTAACATCTTGTATCTTGCTGCCTGGGAGGGCAAGACCATGAAGGATAGTGAAGGATAGCTGTGCCACAACAAGGTCCGCTTATCTGAAAGTTTGTGGATCTATCCCTTCATATCTATTGGAAAGTTATTGTGTTGCTTTCTTATCTGTGATACCATAATGCATGACAGATATAATCTTTTACTATTCAAGTTTTTCCACATACTGTGCTACAATATCTTTGGTCCTTATGTAGCCATGTCTTGTCAGTTCCCCAGAATCCCATTGAGGTCCATCATATGAGCAGTGCACTCAGCCAAGACTTCAGAGAGTCGGAGTTGCTAGATGAGATCATAAGACTCCATTACATGGGTACCCCTGCCACATGGTCTACATGATGCACCTAGGTGGTCAGACCTGATATCCCCTTTCTGCAATTGCATGAAAGAGGATTACAGACCTCCACATATACACTCATTGATAAACTGGAATGTGCCTGATCCTTTTGATGATCTGTACTCATTGAACATTTCATGGAGGTTAGTTAGTGCAGACAACCTGATTAAACCTAAGAAACCTACCAACAGTGCCTCTGTTCCCACTAAAAGTGCTGAACTTCAAATGAACAATGGTATTAATTTGGGCAAGTGTTGTTCCCCAACACACAACAATTATATACCATCAGTAAGTGATAGGGATCCAAGTACAGAACAGCAGCATATAGAGTTTTGTCAGCTCAACAGATGCATTTCCACCAATACAGTGGATTCCTTGGGGCACCAAATGGTCATCCAACAGTTGTGCATATGATGCCACATTGTCAATACTATCTAACTTGTGCAAAGAAAACAAGAGCCTATAGAGAGAACATTATCAAGTATAGGCCCTGTATGTTTTAGATGCATTGTCAGCAAGTTTAGTCACACTGAGTCAAGTACAGACCATAACCTTATGAAAGACTGGATGAGAAGATGAGAACAGTGACCAGACAAAGTATGTGTAAGTGATATGACTCACCCTCAGTCACTCAATGTATTGTAGTTGACTGAGGGGATATTCTCTGTACAAAGAAATTCTTATTGGGAAACAAGACTGGTAAAACCAATCAGTATGTGGTGTGGCTGACACCACTTTTGGAAAGCAAAGCCTATATAAGGAAATGTGGCCATATCCATGAGATTGTATGTCAGTGTGTAAGTCCTCATCTCAACAATTGCTGCCAGCACAAACATGCACAGACAATATACACCTAGGTTAACAGTGAATCTATCAATGTGTTTGAACAGGAATACCAGTGTTGCTCTATATGCAATGGAATAATTACTCATAAATGTCTGGTGCACTGATATGATTCAAGTACATAATATCACATATGAGATTCACAATATTTATGGATACTATTGAGTATGGACCATTGCAAAGCATAGCAAATCTGAGATCTACAAGATTTGAAACCTGATCAAGACATGAATAGTTTTACATCTATACCTGCATACATGTATTTCAATAATAAGCTTATATCTGTGGATGAGAAGCAATACCCAGCATGAGTCTTCCCAATATAATTTTTGAAATAAGTGACATTACAACTGGAGCAGGTACCCCTCAATGCTTAGTATTGGGAGTTGTCAAGACCTTATACACCTTCCTTAATAGGATCTGTCAGGTCAGACCAATGTTTACATAAGTTTTCTGAGCATAGAATACAACAGTTGCCATGCATCCTCTGCACTTGGAGTCTTTTATCATTGTATAGCCCATTTTTAGTCTTTCATGGTATCACCTGCATCTGTGTGCATCAATATATCAAGAAGTGAAATGATGACCCCAAAATAGACAACACCTTTGATTACATAATGACATTCAGCAAAATGCATGTTTGTTATGACAAGTTCAGAGTCTATAATATTGACAGAGAATATATCTAGTATGATGACAGGAGCAGTGTGAATTAACTCCAAAATTCTTTTGACTTGTCTGTTGCATGACCAACACAGGGTCTCTGTTGTTACCAAAGCACTATGCACAGACTCTTGGATACTGGATATATCTGAGTTTGACAGAAAAAAGAAAAGATATCAAAAGCACCCCATTGTGAATTTGCTGCTGCAGAGGAGTCCTGAGTATCTCAGGCAGCATGCAGCATAGATCATGGTGTGGCCAGAAGTGTTTCTGGGCCTGAGCTGGAAGAGGAGGGCTGTGAATATGGTGAGAGTGACTAGATGGACTGGATGGCAGTCATGCTCTCTGTGATAGCTTTTAATGCCTTGGATGAGGCATTGGATGAGTGGAGACTTGACAGGAGCAAATGAGAGGTTGGCATCAATGTGGAGATAGCATATGGCTGACAGGTAGGCTTTGATGGTTTTTTGCTGGACATGGCTGCCAATGCTTGTGACCCAAGACAGGAGAGTTGGCCCCAAGGTAGGCAGAATGGAACATCAGCATTGTATGAGTTGTTGAGGTGTGCATGGAGGATGAATTGTTGCCATCCAGTGGTGTATGTGCATCATAAGTAAGATGCAATGGCTTAAGGGTGATGGCAGTTCTGCTGATACCACCAAGCCAGAGGCACTTCAAGCTTGGTTTCTGGTTGAGACAAGGAATGATAGAAAACATGTGGGTGTAAGCAAAGTGGGAAGCAGCATTAGCAATTGAATTCTCCAAAGACAAATGCCACTCAGAAGAAAAAGAAGATTTGAGCAGGCAGGTCAGAGTGATCAGGAAGCAACAAGCTTCATTGTGGCTGCAGATTTGATTGTCTAGTTCTAGATGGCATTGTAGATGGCATTGTTGTCAATGTGAAAGATGATGTGTGAATCCCTGAAACACTTCCTCCAGTAAAGAAGTGCAAAGATTACTGCAAACATCTCATTGACTTGAATGTGCTCATGTTGGAGATGGCAAGGGCAGTGCACTGAGAACCATTTGTTGATGAGATGACTGCCCAGGCCCTTGGAACCACTTGTATCCATGTAGATGTCTATTGTTGGGCAAGAAGTCAACAGGAAGCAGACATCATTCCATGTGGGTGCAACAACATGCCATCATTCAATGTCATGATGTGCTGCTTTGGAGATGTGGCAGGTGGAGAAGGGAGAGGGAGGGATAGTGGCTGCTAAGTTGTATAGGCTGCAGATGAAAGCTCATGCCACACAAGTTACCTGTGAGAAAAACTGCAAGAATCCTGTAAGTTCATCAAGTTCATGGCAAGTAATGCAGTGGCAGGAGACCCAGGCAGAGGTAAGACCTTGCAAGTAGTTCAACTTGTCAATAGGTAGACAGACTTCCATTGCAACAGAATTGAGCCCCAACCCCAGGAATTCAATTGACATGACAGGGTCTACTATTTTTGATGCCTGAAATGTGAGGCCAAGTTATGTGCTAAGTTCAAGGAACTGTCACAACCCATCTCCAAACCCCCAGGCCTCACTACAACTAAGCCCAACAGCCCCAAAGCATATCCCCACTCCCCACAAGCCCTTACAACCTTCCCTGTAAGGAAATGTCAGTTGTGAAGAGTCCAAACCAAGCCCACCACTCACAATCTGATTCTCCAGTCAAGAGGCAAGCAACAAGCAAGCCAGCCAGATGCACAGTGGGGCAAGAGGTGGCCAACAACCAGAGGCAAAGGTGGAGGGTGAGGCAGAAGGCAAGGGGCTGTACTGGCCAAGCTCACAGTTATGCTAGTGAAGAAACTGTAAGGGTGACCTCTGGGAGTGATGGCTAAATCATGCAGCTAGCAGAGGGGAATCCAAAGTGTATTAGATATGTAATAGATAATACAAATAGTAGACTAATCACCTAGCAGAGGGGAATCCAAAGAGAACAAGTTGAAGGATCTCCTCTGCTCAGTGTGGTGCATCAGGGGGTGGCAGAAGCATGGGAACAACTGTGTAGGTGACCAGAGTTGGCCAAAGTACACAACAATGGATCACAGAAAGTTCCAGGGGTCTCTGGAGATCTCTGGAGACCTGTAGAACACCCCAGAGTCATTGAACAAGCCTTGGAGAAGTGGAAACAGGTGAGGAGAGTTGGTGTTGGACAGGGGCAGAGGTCAGAAAAGGGTAGTCCCCTGACATCATCCCCCCCTAGTGTGTGTGGTGTCTTGACATGCAGGGTAGAAAAAATTCCAAATTGCCTGGTCTGCCAGGGGGAGGGAATATATCCCTCTGACAGCTTGTAGTGTGTCTGGATGTTGTGGGTGGAACTCCCTGACCAGTCTGGGCATGTGCATGTTCTCCTGGGGTTCCCAGGAAATGTCCTTAATTCTGTAGCCTTTCCACTTCACCTTGTATTGTAATTCCCACCAGAATAGACAGCTGTCCAGGATCTCTTCCACCTTGTACTCCTCACTGTTGTTGACCACCACTGAAGGGGGTGGAGATGTCAGGCATCATCCTGGGATAGGGTCCACTAGGGCTGGAGTCAGTTTGACCATGTTGGAGACCAGACAGAGCTGGCACATTCCTGCAGGGAGCTGGAGTTGATAAGCTAGGGGTCCTACCTGCCATTCTACCATGAAGGGTCCTAATTGCCAGTGCAAAAGCTTCTTCAACAGCTGGGTGGTCATAATATCAGAGGCATCCAGGTAGACTTGATCTCTGGGCTTGTACTGGGATGCCAGGGTCCTTCCATGGTCATAGTAGCATGCCATGTCATCCTTCACCTTTGCCAGCACTGCCCATGCCTCTTCCTGTACAATCCTCATCTGGTCTACAAATTCATTCACTGCCTCATTCCCCAAAGGTCAGGACTGGGGTTTGAAGCCCATACACAGGTGACATCTAGTGTCCAGGAAGAAGGGTGAATACTGGGTGGCTGTATGAATGTGGTTGTTGTACTGGAACTTGGCATCAGGAAGGAGCTTGTCCCAGTTGTCCTGGCACTTGTTGCAGAAGAGGCAGAGGTATTGTTCAAGGCTCCTGGTTCATGTGCTTGGTCTAATCATTGGACATTCCTCTGGTACAGGTTGGTGGCACCTATGGCAGAGCAAGTGGTGTGAGTGGGGATGAAGTGTGCTTGCTTGCTATAGAGGTTCACCACTACCATGATGGCATCATAGCCATGGGCATCAGGGAGTTCTACAATGAAGTCTACTGAAGCAACACTCCATTGCTCTGTGGGGATAGGCAGGGGGTGCAGCTGGCTGAAGGGAAGGCAGCATTGAGGCTTGGTCTAAAGACAGAGATTGCATGTACTAGTGTAGGTCCCAATATACCAGGACATTTGGGGCCACCAGTAGTTCTGGGACACCAGCTCTAGCATTTTCCACCAGCTGGGGTGTCCTGCAATCTGGGAGTTGTGGTGTTGTTCTATGATTCTCCAGCAGAGCTCTGGGTTGTTGGGCACATTGATATGGTCCTGGAAGGTCAGGAGTCCATCACAGAGGGCCCATTTGTCTACACAGACTGACTTGACACTGTTGGTGCATCTGGACTTGAGTGTCTGGGCTGCCCAAGCAATCAGTTCCTCCTGCAGACTGTCCTGATTGCCCCACCAGATGTTCCAGAGGATTTCCACCTCTGCCCCCTCAATGGCTAGGCCCTCCATGGCTTGGATCACAAACAACTTGGGCTGGAGGAGCACAATGTTATGGTTGTCATCTCCCCCAATACTGTGGTCTGCTCTCCAGGACAGGGTGTCTGGCTTCCCCAAGCTCCAGCCTGGCTTGTGGTGCAGTGAGAAGTCAAAGTTGGTTAAATAGAGGGACCACCGAGTCTGTCAGTAATTGAGCTTCTTGGCCATCCAGAAATACTTAAGGTTTTTGTGATCCATCCAGACTTTAAATTTATGCTATGTGCCCTCCAGGAAATGCTGCCATTTTTCAAATGACCAGATGATGGCCAGCATCTCCTTGTCATGGATTTTGTAGTTGCATTTGACCATGTTCAGACTCTTCAAGTAGAAGGCCACTGGATGCCACTTTCCATCCTCCTAGGATTGTTGCAACAGAACAGCTCCAGTGGCAAAGTCAGAGCTGTCAGCTTCCACCCAGAAGGAGGAGTTGTTGTCTGGAAAGAGAAGGACAGGTCCAGAGGTAATGTCATGCTTGAGATCATCAAAAGCTGTCTGCTCTGGGGACTGCCATCTCCAGGTGGCATCCTTAGCAGTGAGGTTGAATAGTAGTTGGGCATGGTGGGAGAAATCCTGGATGAACCTCTGGTAAAAGTTGGTGAACCCTAAGAAGGCTTGCACTTCCTTCTTGTTCTTGGGCTCTGGCTGCTCTACCTCACCTGCCACCTTCACCAAATCCATCTCCATGGCTCCGTGCAAGATGATCAACCTGAGATACTCCATCTGGGCTTGTTCAAACTCACACTTCTCTGGTTTGAGATAGAGTTGGTGAAGGCAAAGGCATTGTAAGACAATGTATGTGACCTGGCAGTGCTCCTCTAGTGTTCTAGTGTAAATGAGGATGTTGTCAAGGTATATGCACACTACACCTTCTACTATCAGGTCCCAGAAGATGTTGTTCATCATTGTTTGGAAGGTGGTGGGGCTGTTGATCAGTACAACAAACATGATAAGAGGTTCAAATAATCTCCAGTTGGTTTGGAAGGCAGCCTTCCAGTCATCTCCCTCCTGGATCTGTACATTGTTCTAGCCCCACCAGACATCCAATTTGATGAAGTACTGTGCACCCCAGAGATTGTTGATGAGCTCCAAGATGAGAGGGAGGGGGTAGCTCTTCACCATCATTGTGTTAAGCACCCAGAAGTCCTGGACCAGTTGGTGGGAGCCATCCTTCTTCTTGATGAAGAAGACCAGAGAGGCCATTGGGAATTTGGAGGGGTGGATGTGACCAGAGGCTAAGTTCTCCTGTAGGAAGGCATTGAGTTTGTCCTGCTCCTTCAGTGCCAGTGGGTAGACCTTGCAGCTAGTGGGCTTAGAGTCCAGTATTAATTTGATGGTGTGGTCCCACTATTTGCACTCTGGAAGCAAGTTGAACAAGGCCTTGGAGAACACATCCTCAAACACATGGAGATATGGAGGTACAATGTCCCAAAGCTCCTGTGGCATGGAATTGGCTGCAAAGGCCTGGGCCAGCCACTGAGAAGTGGTCTGGCTGGCCCAGATCTCCACAATAGAGGGCAGGAAGTGTAGGGTGGTGGCATATATCCAATCTCCAGTCTCCATGGCTTTGTCCAGGAACTCCAGGTTGTGTGAGCCACAAAACTCCCCCAACAGATCCTCCTCTAGAGCTCTGCCACCACTCTGGTCATCCTTGTAGAGGGCCTCTCTATGGGGGAACACCAAGGGTGGGGGGTCCAGAAGATCCAGATTGGTGAAGGGGAGATGGCCTGCCCAGCAAACTTAAATGGCCATGTGCTCTTGAACTGCAGCCCAGTGCTGTTCCCTGACCTTGGTGGCACAGGTGGTGTACCTCCAGAGACATTGGCTCATGGTCACCTCACCCCAGGCCCAGTCCACTTCAGGGTTGTGCTCCTGAAGCCAGGTGAATCCAAGGATCATGTCCTGCTTACCTAGGCTGGTGATGGCAAACACAGCCCACTCTGCATGGCTCCAGTAGCAGAGGATGAGGTCAACCATGGAGTTGATGGCCCTGGCCTTATTGGGCATTTTGTCAATGTTGAACACCAGAATGGGCTGGGACAGCAGCTGCATGGTCAGGCAGTGGTTCCAGATGAACTCTGAGTCTAGGAACAACCCTGTGGCACCACTGTCCAGGAGGGTGGTGACTCCACAAGCCTGCTGGGTGTCCATGGTCTCAATTTCCATGTTGAGGCACAGGGAGTTTGCTGAGGGATTTGCAGCTACCACATACTGCCAGGGCAGTCAGCATTCTCATGCAGAGTGGCCTGGACAAGGTCTGCCTGGCATTGGTGGGCCCAACTTGGAGTCTGGAGTTGGTGTTTGTACATCTGGAGGGGAGTACTGAGGTTCTGTTGTCTTAGGGTCATCAATATCAATGGAAGCAGTTTCATTTTCTATCAACAGACATGTGAACTGGTTAGTACTTGGTGACAGAGGCATACATTTTATCCACTGCTTGACTAAAAATCCTCCTCCAGACCTGGGAGGGGGGCACAAGTGCTGCTCTCCTCTGGGGTCAACTCTAGTGCCAGCTTGTCTGATAAAGGGTCTCCAGCCATGTCCTTCATGGCCAGCAGCTGCAGGAGAAGCTCTTCCTGCTCCACCATAGAAAGGTAATATACCTTGACACCAAATGGGCAGTGCTGCATGAAATGCCTGGGTTTCTGGCATCTCCAGCACAGCAGCAGCATGGCACAGCACTGTTGGGTAGCATCAACATCCATGGGAATGCCTGGCAGTAAGGGTCATAGGGTGGAGCTGGCTTGAGCAGAGGCAGGTGTCAGGGGAACAGGGGCAGCATACTGGAAGGTGGAGACAGGGGCAGGGCAGTGAGTTGGGTGCATGCAATATAGCTCCCATCAAATCTCCATGAGCTGCCACTGATCCTGGGCCACTTTATACCAGGAGGCAATCTGCTCATTGTCTGGGTGGCCCTCAGCAAGGTTGTTCATGCATTCCAGTAGCACAGGGTGCAAGCCATCCCAGAATGTGAGGCACAGTTGGAGGCCATTGGCATAGGCTGCTTGCTCAACTAGTGCCTGGAAGAAGTCAATATACTCATCCAGCATCTGTCTTCCTTGCCCATATTGCTCCCAGTCATGTAGTGCTAAGACTGCAGCCTTGGAAGGGTCAATTGGAAAGAACTCCACCCAGAAGTCCTTTTTGAAGGCTGCCCAATCCATGAAACTCCTGACACCTTTGAGATGTCAATACACCCATAGCATGTAGATGGAGGCATGCCCTGTCTTCATGTATGACAAGACCCGGGCTATTTTCAGTGCATCAGAATCAAAAGTGTCCCTACTGAGATGGATGTAGGTGAGGCAGGACTGGAGGAAACACTCTCTGCCAGAGCAGTTGCCATTGTATGCATCTGGGAGCATGGGGCAGGGAATGTGTGCTTGGGGGGCTACCTGAGCTGCTGGAAAGGCAATGGGAGCCACTGGGGGTGTTTCCACAGCTGGGAGTGGCATGGAGGTAGGAGTCAGGCACTCTAGTAGTGCCTGGGGGGACTGGGAGATGAGTTCAGTGGTTTGGCAGAGGGTGGAGAGTTTGGTCATGTGGTGTGTGAGGGAAGATTGGGTTAATTGCACCTGGTTCTCTAGGTGTAGCAGGCAAGTCTAGGCCTCATCTTGTGGGGCTGGGGCCTCTGAGGGGGTGTCTGGATTGGCTGGTCAAGACATAGAATCCCATGGGTGCTTAAGCCTGGTGGAGAAGTGACAGATAGCAGCTTGGAGATTCCATGCAGGCTATGGGATAAGAGACTTGTTCTGCTGTAAGGGCAACCTCCAGGAGTGATGGCTAAATCATGCAGCTAGCAGAGGGGGATCCAAAGTGTATTAGATATGTAATAGATAATACAAAGATTGGAGATATCCTATCCCCAGGTCTGTCAGGGGACTACCCCTTCCAACCTTTGCCCTGGTCTAGCACTGACTCTCCTTGCCTGTTGCTGCTTGCCTGAGGCTTGTTCAATGACTCTAGGGAATTCTACAGGTCTCTAGAGATCTCTGGAGACCCCTGGATGTCCAGATTGGAGATATCCTAGTCCCAGGTCTGTCAGGGGACTACCCCTTCCAACCTTTGCCCTGGTCTAACACTGACTCTCCTAGCCCAGTTCCACTTCCCCAAGGCTTGTTCAATGGCTCCCAGGCATTCTACAGGTCTCTAGAGATCTCTGGAAACCCCTGGAACTTTCCATGATCCATTATTGCATACTTCAGCTAACTCCAGTCACCTACACAGTTGTTTTCATGCCTCTGCTGCCCCCTGATGTGCCACACCAAGCAGAGGAGATCCTTATACTTGTTCTCTTTGGATTCTCCTCTGCTAGGTGATTAGTTTACCATTGTATTGTTGATTACAGTTCCAATATCCTTTGGATTCCCCTCTGCTAGTTGTATGACTTAGCCATTGCTCCTGGAGATCACCCTTACAGCAGAACAATTCTCCTATCCTAGTCTGGAAGCCCCTCATAGCCTGCATGGAATCTCCAAGCCCCTATCTGTTGCTTCCCCACCAGGCTTAAGCATCTGTGGAATTCTATGCCTCAGCTTGCTAATTCAGATACTCCCTCAGAGGCCCCAGCCCCACAAGATGAGGCCTGGACTTGCCTGCTACACTTAGAAAGCCAGGTGCAATTGACCCAATCTTCCCTCACCCATCACATGACCAAACTCTCTGCCCTTTGCTAAACCACCAAACTCATTTCCCAGTCCCTCCAGTCACTACTAGAGTGCCTGACCCCCACCTCCACACCACCCCCAGCTGCAGAAACACCCTTAGTGGCTCTTGCAGCCTTTCTGGCAGCTCTGGTAGCCCCTGAAGCATGGTTCCCCTGTCCTGCACTCCCAGACATGTATGATGGCAATCACTCTGGCAGAGAGCATTTCCTCCAGTCCTGCCTCACCTACATCCATCTCAGTAGGGATGCCTTCAACTCTGATGTGCTGAAAATAGCCTGGGTCTTGTTGTACATGAAGATGGGATGTGCCTCCACTTACATGCTATGGGTGTTTTGATGCCCTGGAGGTGTCAGGAGTTTTGCAGATTGGGCAGCCTTTGAAAAGGACTTCCAAGCAGAGTTTTTTCTAATCAACCCTGCCAAAACTGCAGCCTTAGCACTATGCAACTGGGAACAGTATGGGCAAGGAAAATGGATGCTGGACAAGTATATTGACTCCTTCCAGGCACTAGTCAAGCAGGCAGCCTACCCTGACAGCCTCCAACTGTGCCTCATGTTCTGGGATGGCTTGCACCCTGTGCTGCTGGAATGCATTGACAACCTTGCCAAGGACTGCCTGGATGACAAGCAGATTGCCTCCTAATATAAGGTGGCCTGGGATCAGTGGCAGCTCATGGAGATTTGACAGGAGCTATGCTGCATGCACCTGGCTCAATGCCCTGCCCCCATTGCCACTCTCTGGTACCCTGCTCCTGCTCCAGCCACCTCCACCCCATGACCCTCACCATCAGGTTTACCCACACTGCAACCCTTACCACTGTATGGGGATGTCCCCTTAGGACTGTTCAACTCTATTCCAAGCTTAGTCCAAGGATGATCCACCATTCTAGCTCATCTGATATACTCCCTATCATGCCATACACCCTTCTGTCTCCATTAGTTGCCTTCTATGAATCACATGTTCAGACCTTACTCAGTATAGATTAATTTTCAGCCCAGCTTCCATACATACCACTGACAGATGAAGTAGTTATATTAGTCATCATTTCTAGCAATATAGTATATAGGATGGTCTGCAGGATAGAATATCCTCAGACCAAACAATAGCAGTGTTTCCCAGGTCTATCCACCAAACTGACTGTAAGCTCCCTGAGTGACATCTGACTTCCTTCAGCCTCTGCCTTGACCCTTGCTTGCCTCTAGCCTGTGTTAGCACTCACTAGACTCTTGCTTGTCTCTTGGCACTTGGCCTTGCAGGATAGGAGTATCCCATGTTGTCAAGTGTCCCCTTACAACTGCCAGGCATCCTCATGGATGTTGATGCCACCCAACAGTACTGCTCCATGCTGCTACTGTGACAGAGATGCCAGAAACTCAGGCACTTCATGCAGCACTGCCCATTGGGTCTTGAGGTATGTTACCTCTTTATGGTGGAGCAGAAGGAGCTCCTCCTGTAGCTCTTGGCTGCAAAGGACACTGCTGGAGATCCCTCACCAGACAAGCTGGCACCAGAGTTGGCCCCAGAGGAGAGCAATGCTTGTGCTCCCCTCCCAGGTCTGATGGAGGATTTTTAATCAAGCAGTGGATGAGATGTATGCCTCCATCACTAAGTACTAACAGGTTTGCATGTCTCTCAATAGAAAATAAAATTGCTTCCCTTGATATCCATGACTCTAAGACAAAATAACCTCAGTACTCCCCTCCAGACATACAAACACCAACTCCAGACTCCATGCCAAACTCCTTGACACCCATCAGGCCCCATCTGTGCCACCCTGCCTGGGAATGCAGATTGTCCTGGTAGTATGTGGTAGCTGCAAACTCCTTGGCAAACTCCTTGTGCATCAATGTGGAGATTGAGACCATGGACACCCAGCAGGCCTGCAGAGTCACAGCCCTCCTGAATAGTGGTGCCATGGGGCTGTTCCTGGACTCAGAGTTCATCAAGTGCCACTGCCTGACCATGCAGCTGCTATCCCAGCCTATTCCAGTGTTTAATATCAACAGAATGCCCAACAAGGCTGGAGCTATCAACTCTGTGGTCAATCTTGTCCTCTGCTACTAGAACCATGCTGAGCAGCTAGTCTTTGCCATCACCAGCCTAGGCAAGCAGGACATGATCCTCAGGTTCACCTGGCTTTAGGAGCACAACCCCAAAATAGACTGGGCCCAGAGCAAGGTAACCATGAGCTGATGCTCCTGGAGGTGTGCCACCTGCACCACTGACATCAAGGAACAGTGCCAGGCTGAGGTTTGAGAGCACATAGCCATTTTGGCTTGCTATGTGGGCCATCTTCCCTTTGCAGATCTAGATCTTCTGAACCCCCTGCCCTTGGCATTCCCTCATAGAGAGGGATGACTGGAGTGGTGGTGGGGCCACAATTTAAATGACAACACATGATGTAATATGGGTGTCTAATCTAAATGATACTGCAAGTGCAGTGTGAGATCATGATATAAACAAATGAAAGAGTTGGTTTACCTGTGAGCACAATGTGGGACAATAAAATCATCAGTGCTGTGCCCACAGGTATATATAAGAATTGAGACAATGGGAATTTGGAAGGAGAGGAGACAAAGAGAATGGACAGTAGGGGTGTGATGGGGTGAAGGGTACAGTGATCCAAAACATCACCTGAATTAACACTGGACAATCCCTCTTTACATTGCCTGAATCTTAGCTGGCACCACCATGTCCCAAAAAGCAGGTCATGTGACTTGCAAGTGCAAGGTTGGGGTTTCAACTCTAGCTAAGTGTGCCTGTGTGGAAAACACCTTAGACACCACATGGGTTACTTCAATGCTGCCAGAAAGCCACTGCCTGCATGTGACTGATTAGGAAGGCTTTGTTGGTCAGGCCACCCCTGAACAACCAATCAGCATGTGATACAAAGAAGCATGGTGACCACCACACCCATGACCAGATGAGAAAAACAAACAGTTTTCCCAGCTTGACAGATTTGGGAGAGGGTCTCAGGGTCCTCACAGACCAAGTGGGTCAAGGTACAGGTAGGCAAGAGGATAGGAGTCAATAGTTTGATCAGGCTGCCAAAGTTACTGTGTGGTCCATCAGATGGATTCAGTGGTTGCCAGTTTGATCAGGTGCCTAGCCAATTGGTCTGGCATGTCTGTCACTAGGCAGCTCACTGGCCATTCTGTCACAGGTTCCAAATCTCAGGATCGATCTTCCAAAAGTATTGTCTGGGTGTGGGGAAGGGTGGAGTCGTGACTACCCTTGGTGAGAGTTGACTAGAGGGAGGCTCTGAGCTGGCCAATTGGGTTCCAGCCCTACACCAATCAAC
>JAGGAV010008084.1:0-17598 GCA_017657295.1 Termitomyces sp. DKA64 | reverse complement strand
CACAATCATGACAAATCTTAGTCAGCCATCAAAGTTCCATCAAAGTTCCCACCTTAGTCGCATTCTTTGTAGATGTGTTGATGGTGTAAAAAACAGCGTCAGTGTGCCATGATATCACGACTAATTGCGATGAGCCCCGAGTTGGGAGGGGGTAGGGGTGAAAGATGTGTGGATTCTTGATTGTCAATGCCTAGTGATGTTGTGAGGGAATGTGATTGATGTGATGGTACAGTGATATTGACATTGCGATGTTGCGGGTGTGTCTCGCAGATCCTCCCAAAACAGGGGCAGATCCTCCCGAAAGAGGGCACCTGTTTGCCTAACCGCGGCCTAAGGCAATCGATTTATGTCACGGAACCGGAAGGAAGTGATATCAGAAGGACATCGGAGCCGGAGTATCGGGAAATGCTGGTGAAAAGGAGGCATGCTGACGGCGAAATTCCAGTAAGTGCTATATGAAAATGGTCATGTCACCAGTTCAAGACAGAGATTACATACGGTTGCCTCTGATTGAGAATGATTGTAGATTCGGAAGTCTTGACAACATCCTTCTGTGATAAGGTTCAGAGTGACAAGCACTAGATATTTGTATTAGAATTGCCTTGTGAAAAAAGCTTAAGTGCCATGCCGAGTCGGACAGCCAGTGACATCGCTGATGCATGTATACCATACTTACACATACTTAGGGAAACAATCTACTTGATGGCGTGTAATGATTTTTCTTCGGCGTGTCGGAACTCTGTCGGCCAATTTCATCTGATGTGTGCGGGAATTCAAAGTGTGACGCGATGATGCCGACACGTATGGTCGAGTGTTACTGATGACGTGAGGATGGCTATGAGGATGAATGATGGGTGCATAGATGATGAGGACATCTAATCTGTGCATTGATGGGAAGATCCAGCCTCATGGGCCAGCTGGTGTACATAACGTCCTGAGATCACGACGTTAAATCCTGGAAAGAGCGGCCCCGTGGAGATCGTTGTTGATGGAGGCTTGGCGCGGTCTTTAGATGCACGGCTTGATCGAATTTTTTTCTGAAATGGAGGTAAAATTGTTTTCAGGCTGATAGTTTCTCTGTGGAGGGGCACTTGGACTCGGGACGTATCCGGAACAGGCGATAGGGGAGCTGTGGCATGTGACCTGACGAGAGGGACGAGGAGGGCTCGAAAAAGGATGGGGGAAACGGGAGAGGAGAGGTGTGAACTCGAAGGAGGGGACGGAAGGCGAAGAGAGGAGGGGATGGGAGGGACAGTGACGACAGAATGACGAGGAGCGGCCAGGCACGACGTCATCAACAGGGACAAACAGGGATGTTGTGGATTATAACGGTGGCTACGTCAGCAATCGTCATCTTTTTGACCCCCACCACTGTCGTCATGTCCGCAAAGAGCAGATCGCCGTCGCCGCGCGCGAGCCGCCGCAAAGACTTTGACAAGGAGCCGAATCCGTTTGAGCAGTCGTTCAGCGCGAAGCCGGACCCCGACCGCCCGCCGTCCCGCGCCGACAAACGCAGCGCATCGCCCCGGCCCGTCCTCCCGCCGCTCGCGTCGATCTCGTCGCCTGCAGACCCGAGCTATGCCTGGTACTCCGCCACGCAGACCCTCCGCTCCGGGCCCCTCTCGCCCGCCATGCTCGCCGGCCCGCAGCTCTCCGCCGACCCCCATCTCCAGTTCGACCCCGCCTCCTTCCGCACCGGCCTGACTCCCCGCACCGGCCTGACCCCCCGCACCGGCCTCACTCCGGCGACCGGCCTCACCCCGCTCGTCGGCGGCCCCGTCGCCTTCCCGCAGTCCCCGAACACCGCCGCCTTCATGGCCATGATCAACACAAACAACACCAGCCATCAGCCGTCCAATCCCACCATCACCCCCAACACGCTCAACGTCATCTCTGGCGCCCTCAACAACAACCCGCCCTACAACGACAGTCCCTCCAACAACAGCAATCCCAGCACCCAGCCATACCTCTCCGCCTCCAACGCAGCGACCACCGCCGCCAACGGCCTCTTTCTCCTCTCCCAGGCCCATCAGGAGCTCGAGAAGCGCCAGCAAGACGCCCAACGTCAGGCCGCCGCACCCCCCACCAACGGCCGTCGCGCTACAAAGCGCAGTACGGACACCGCGCCCACATCAATCAACGGTTCCTCGCGTGCGCCCGTAAAACGCAGTCGCGGTAACACGCGTCGTCGATCACTGTCGCAGGACGAAGACATGGAGGACATTGTTGACGAAGACGATGACAATGACGACGACGACGACACCAACAATGTCCACGACTCGCGTTCCCGACGCACCAATGGAAAGAAACCAGAAACTGAAGAAGAAAAACGTCGAAACTTTCTCGAGCGTAATCGCCAAGGTAAATGTCTATCCCCATTCTCCTCTTCGTCTCCCCTGACACCACCATCCAGCGGCCCTTAAATGTCGTCAACGCAAAAAGGCATGGCTTGCACAGCTCCAAGCCAAAGTCGAGTTCCTCACCAACGAGAACGAGCGGCTTACATCTGCACTTGTCAACTCAAGAGAAGAGATATCTCGGCTCTCGGCGCTCGTAGGAGGTGGCGCCATCGTCGGCGCCTCAGGGCCTGGCGTGGCAGGCACTGCCGGGCCGCCCGTGGCAATGAATGTGAGCTTGGGCCCAGCCAATGGCAAGGGGAGCGCGAGGGGCGGGTACGGATACTAATCCGGTGTCCACGCAGTGCATTTTTCACCCTTGGGATTGTCAGTTACTTTAAAAGAAACCCAAAAAAACGCGTAGGGGGGTCCGGATTAGGATCCTGAGCGGGGTGCGTGCTCGCAAAGAGTTTTTATACACACGACGGGTGGGCGCCTCGATGTATCTGGTATACATATGTACTACGCGATCGACGGATACGCTAGGGCTGTCGGAGAGCAAAAGGGACTACCCAGCCATGACTTACACTACTATTACCACGAATATCTTGTCCGATAGGGCATCTTCTGGACTTTCTTTTGTCCCCAGTGACTTGGCGTTTGTCGTGTTTTTTTTTTTATCGATGATTACTGTGACGGTTATCTATAGCTAACTCGTGATTTTAGTACTCGTGCGGTCCCCTTTTGTTCTCAAAGAAATATTTGGATATATGCAAAAAAACCCTGCTGCCTATAAGAATACACAAATCACGGCATAACCGTTCAAGATACGGGTACATATATCACGGCATAACCGTTCAAGTTAGCTCAACCTTCCATTGAACACTTAAGTACCCCTCGTGCCAGCCTCACAAAGATACTCTTCATGATGGCCGCTGCTCATAAGTACCTTGCCGTTGTCAAAGAAACTATATACGACATTCGTCAATTTTCGCCTTCCGCCTACGTGCTCAGTGGAGACGTCAACTAAGGAGGCCTCTTGTCACGAGATGCCCCACCCCCGGGATCCACCTTGTACCTTAATTTACTTACAAGAGCCCCGCACTGCTCAATTGATGTCCTCGGGCGACCCTTGGACCTCTTGAAGCTGCGAGCTATAAGCTGTCACGATGTCCTCTGATTGCCCATTGCCATCTCTTCGTCTGACTCGTGTCTTACACCCAACAAACACTTATGTAACATACAGCTGATTCCGCGAGATCACTCCAGAGTTCCATTCGCTGTGCTAACCTATGTGATTATCTGCCAGTGTCAGTCTGTTGACATCAGTATCGCTGTCTGGATTCTGACTGTATCAATTCGAAATAGTACATAGGCATGCCTGTGCGGATCACGAGCCTCGGGATCATTGGTTTACTATACTAGGTGGTTTAGCTCTGTGTTTGGAGCTTCCGAGACTATAGGGCACTGATATATCTGAAACCTACACGTGCATAAACAAGCTGAAGACTCGTCGAGTTGCGCAAGTTTCCGGCTGGTGACACAACTTAAAATACCAGCGCTGGCTTTGCACGGCCCGGGAAGCATCTCGACGCAGTCGTGATCTACAACCTGACCATCTGTGATGTTGGACCATCATATAGACGTGCTAGTACGACCTCTTTTTAGCTTTTTGAGCAGTTTCGCCGAACGGCTCTGATGTGGCTGGGGTCATCGGAGCAACTCACGAGAACAAGACCTGTCAGATCGCCTAATCCAACCCATATGCGTGCCAAAACCCTCACACTATCTATATTCAGCTACTGCTCCACAAAACTGGGTTCACTTTTGACGTAACGAGGCGATTAAGACTTTCCCTTGCGTGTGCTCAAGATGTACGACTATTCGCTCAGTATACGGACCGTACGGAGTACTCCTCACCCGTGCAGGCTCTCAGATCTATCGCCAGATTTCAGGTCTTTATAAGCCGCGTATACAGGGTGCAGTCGTCCAAATCCATGACAATGCCCCTTCTTCGCTGTCTGTTGTGGTTGGCTCCCTATCTCGGCGTCGCACTAGGATTTGTCTACACCTTTCCAGACTGTGTTAATGGGCCCCTGAAGTCCAATGCGGTGTGCAACCGCACACAGGACCCCGCTACGCGTGCGAAAGCTCTGATCTCGATGTTCACCGATGATGAGCTTATGGCAAATACCGTCAACCTTTCGCCGGGTGTAGCTCGCCTCGGTCTTCCGGGTTATCAGTGGTGGTCTGAAGCATTAGTAAGGCTAATAAACAGACCATGGTTCTGTTCTTACTGTTCACTCAGCATGGAGTCGCATCGAGCCCTGGTGTAACATTCGCAGCCTCTGGAAATTTCAGTTCGGCAACGTCATTTCCCGAACCCATTACGTTAGGATCTGCCTTCGATGACCCACTGGTCAAGGCTGTTGCCGATGTGATCAGCACTGAAGCTCGTGCATTTAACAATTTTGGTCGCGCGGGTCTTGACTTCTTCACCCCGAATATCAACCCATTTAGGGATCCGCGTTGGGGCCGCGGCCAGGAGACACCTGGCGAAGATCCATTCCACATCTCCCAATATGTGTTGAACCTCATTGACGGCCTTCAGGGGGGTATAGATCCCACACCCTACTTCAAGATCGTCGCGGACTGCAAACACTATGCTGCATATGATATCGAAAATTGGGAGGGAAACGATCGTACTTCATTCGATGCGCTGGTGTCCAATCAAGATCTGAGCGAGTACTATCTACCTTCCTTCCAAAGCTGTGTCAGGGACGCCAAAGTCGGCTCAATCATGTGCAGCTACAATTCAGTGAACGGGATTCCCGCGTGTGCCAACTCGTACCTCCTGCAGACAATCCTGCGAGATTTCTGGGGCTTCAACGATGACCGGTGGGTGACCTCCGACTGCGACGCCGTTGACAATATTTTCAGCACGCACCACTTTACTTCTGACTATGCCCACGCTGTGGCAGATGCCCTCAAGGCAGGCACGGATATCGACTGTGGTACCACGTATTCTGAACACCTTCCTGAAGCTTTGAATCAATCTTTGATTACTCGTGCGGATCTCGAAAAAGCTCTGGTACGCCAGTACACCTCCCTTGTCCGGTTTGTGGCTCGTGATACCTCAAACTTCACACCGAATACTGACTTTTCTTTTCTTTAGACTTGGATATTTCGATCCTCCTGATGTACAACCGTATCGGCAGCTAGATTGGTCTGACGTCAATGTGCCAGACGCTCAGCAGCTTGCGTATCAAGCAGCGGTTGAGGGCATTGTGTTGCTCAAAAACGACGGAACATTGCCTTTTAATACCTCCATAAAGAATTTGGCTGTCATCGGTCCTTGGGCTAATGCAACTACGCAAATGCAAGGGAACTATGAAGGCATCGCTCCATTCCTCATTAGTCCATTGCAAGGAGCCACCAATGCAGGTTTTCAGGCAACGTTCGTGCCAGGGACCACAATATCAGGTACCTCGACGGCTGGCTTTGCTGCTGCCGTGGCCGCCGCTCAATCTGCCGATGCTGTCATTTTTGCCGGAGGCATCGATGATACTGTGGAGCATGAGTCGGGAGATCGGACGACAATTGTATGGCCCGGTGTGCAGCTCGATCTAATTGCCGCACTAGAGGCTGTTGGAAAGCCTCTTGTCGTTCTGCAGTTTGGTGGTGGTCAGGTAGATGACTCGGCGCTGAAGAATAACGAGACCGTTAGTGATTTCTTTGCCTCTGAAAAACATTGTATTAATTTCATGCTCGCAAGGTCAATGCGATCCTTTGGGCAGGATACCCAGGCCAGAGTGGTGGAACGGCCATTTTCGACATATTGAGTGGAAAAGCTGCTCCTGCTGGTCGCCTTTCGACTACACAATACCCCGCCGCATACACCGATCAGGTACCCATGACAGACATGTCTCTTCGCCCGAGTGCGACAAATCCCGGCCGAACATATAAGTGGTACCAAGGAACTCCCGTATTCGAATTCGGGCATGGTCTTCACTATACCGCATTTAACGTGCAGTGGCAGCACACACCTACTGCACAATATAACATAGCATCGCTTGCTTCAGATGCCTCGAGCAATAGTCCTCTAGACCTTGCCATGTTTGATACGTTTGACATCACCGTTCAAAACACAGGCAAGGTTACGTCGGACTATGTTGCTCTTCTTTTCGTCAACAGCACTGCAGGCCCTGCTCCCCATCCCAATAAACAGCTTGTTGCCTATACTCGCCTGCATCAACTCGCAGGCGGAAGTAATAGCAGTGCTTCTTTGCCCGTCACGCTGGGTGCAATTGCACGCGCTGATACGGAAGGAAATATGTGGATCTTCAATGGCTCGTACCAGCTCAACATTGACACAGGTCCTGTCCTTCTGACCCATCAATTTGAACTGGTAGGCCAGTCAATGCAGATCACTCACTGGCCTCAAAATATAACTAATAGTACTACTTGAGAACGCCTTCCATGAATTATTGTAGTACGTAGTACGTATAACACCAGTTAGTTGACTGTGAATAAAATCAAGATTGTCAGTCATCTGCCCACTGGTTGCATAGTGTGAGATGATGGCTGTGTTATGGCAAAATATAAGAATCAAGCTTCATTCAAGACATCTGAATAATTGTAAAGAGCCATGGCAAATGCATGTCATTTGCATATGATCACCATCTCCCCATGGTTACTTCCTATGTCTCATTTGATCATGCTCCCTCCATGCTCAAGTCTCATGACAGCCATATAACCCCCCAATGTTGTCAAAAACAATTACATATGTATTTGGCAGGTGGTAGTAGGGGCATGGGCCATTAGCAAAAAGATAGACTGGATACTTGGCCAAACACGGCCTGGGATCTGTGGGTTGAGGCAAACATGAAGACACAAGCAAAAGTTGCTCAGAAAATATGGCCAAATACCGAATGGACAACTTAGATAATGATACAATTAAAAAGTCACATTTAATAGTAGATATAGTATGGTTTCATAATGATAGTGTTATTAATATCTTTGAACATTCTGTATTGTGCAAAGAATCCAATGCCATCCTGGTATGAGAAATCCCAGGAGGATCCCAGGCTGACTTAACCTTACCAGGCCCATATTGATACCATATTGGTATACAGATTACTTTAGGATGTAAATTCTTTATCTGGATATGCATAGAACATTATGTAGGCTAATACTGCTTTTTATACCTGTCTTGACCTTGTCTTTTGTATATATTCTTCATAAAATGATGAGTTGAGATAATCTGAAAATCCAATAGATAAACCATTAATATATTTTCTTGCATTTGTCTCAATATTGTGGGGGTACCTAAATTCACAAGCTTTGTATAAATAATTGTGATTGCTAGTATTTAATAGTACAAAGGTTACAATGCTCCAAAACCTAAAGACTCTTCTAGATATTCTTCTTCCTCATTGTCTTCATTCTCACTGTCCTCATTCCTCATCTCCTCTTCATTATCTAAATCATCTTCTCCTAGAAATCCTCTTCAGGTTTTTTTTAAATCCTTTATTATGTACACAAGATGCTTGGCATCTATGCTGCACAGTACTACCAATGGGTACATAGATCTGCAAGAACTATGGAAATCTGCACTCCCCTGCATATGTGAAGAATGAGTGGGCTGACATGTCCCAGCATCATTTAGACCACATTTGTCAGGGGACTTCCTTTTCCAACCTCTGCTCCTGACCAACACTGACTCACCACAACCAATTCCACTCCCCTGAGGCTTGTTTGACATCTCCAGGGCATTCTACAGATCCCTGGAGATCTCCAGAGACTCCCAGAACTTGCCATGATCCCTCAGTAAGCACTTTTGGTCAACTCCAGTTGTCTATATAGTTGTTCTCACACCTCCACTGCCTGCTGATGCACTGCACCAAGCAGTGGGGATCCTTAGACTTGTTCTCTTCAGATTCCCCTCTGCTAGGTGATTAGTTGTTATTTGTATCATCAATTACCAGTTCTAATATACTTCAGATTCCCCTCTGCTAGCTGCATGATTTAGCTACTGCTCCTGGAGGTTGCCCTTACAGCAGAACAAGTCTCCAAATCCTAGTCTGGAAGCCCCTCATAGCCACATGGAATCCCCAAGCCCCCTATCTGTCTCTTCTCCACTAGGCCTAAGCACCCATGGAATTCTATGTCTCAGCTCACCAACCCAGACACTCCCTCAGAGGCCCCAGCCCTGCAGGACAAGGCCTGGACTTGCTTGCTACACCTAGAAAGCCAGGTACAATTGACCCAATCTTCCCTCACCCATCACATGACTGAATTCTCCACCCTTTGCCAAACCACCAAGCTCATTTCCCAGTCCCTTCAGGCACTACCAGAGTGCCTGCCCCCTACCTCTGTGCCACCCCCAGCTGCAGAAACACCCCTGGCAGCCCCTGTAGTTCCCCTGGCAGCTCCGGTAAACTCCTGAGTGCAAATTCCCTGTCCTGCACTCCTAGACACATATGATGGCAACCAGTCTGGCAGAGAGTGTTTTCTCCAGTCCTGCATCACCTACATTCACCTCAGCAGAGATGCCTTCAACTCCAATGCACTGAAAATAGCTTGGGTCCTATTATACATGAAGACTAGATGTGCCTCCATCTATGCACTGCAGGTGTTTTGATGCCCCAGAGTGTCAGAAGTTTTGCTGACTGGGCTGCCTTTGAAAGGGACTTCCAAGTAGAGTTCTTTCCAATTGACCCTGCCAAAACCACCACCTTAGCACCATGAGACCAGGAGCAGTATGGGCAAGGGAAAAGGACACTGGACAAGTATATTGACTCCTTCTGGGCATTAGTCAAGCAAGCAGCCTACTCTGATGGTCTCCAACTGTGCCTCATGTTTCAGGATGGCCTGCACCCCACATTACTGGAACATATCAACAACCTTGCAGAGGGCCACCCAAATGACAAGCAGATTGCCACTTGGTATAAGGTGGCCTAGGATCAGTGGCAGCTCATGGAGATTTGATGGGAGCTATGCTGCTGTCAGGTTCTGCTAACCCAGGGGCTCAGCTACACTGGGCAAGTCCCTTACTAGGCAGATATGACATCTACACTTACAATACCTGGCTCTGGTGAGCTCCAGAAGAGTGAAATGGGGTGGGTGAAGGTGGTAATGGTGGTCCAGGGAGGTCCAGGATACTCCAGTAGGCTATATAGAGTGAGAGTGACAGACAAGTAGGGAATAAGTACAATATGGAGCTCTGGAGTAATTAACAAGAGCTAGGGGGCAACTTGGCAGGTCCAAGTTAAGAGTATGGAGGGGTTTTAAAGGTTCCAGAATGGGAGGGACTTTAATGGGGAATGGAAATAGTGGTGAATTAATCAGGGAAGTTGAGATGAGGTGAGAGACTGAGGGAAATGAGACAAGACAAGACTTAGGAAATAGACAAGAGACTTGAGACAAAGATGGAAACTGATAAGATCAAGACTGATAATATTGAGAGAGATGAGATCAGGAACAATAACATTCAATGAGACAATACAGAACAAGAAGACAGAGACACAAGAGACATAACAAACATGAGAATGTAGGTAATATCAAGACTACCTAACTATTACTACTCTATGGCTTAAGTACCTGTGGGGGGGACTCCTCTAGGACTGCAGGTCTGAGGTCACATTGTATGGGCAGGTCTTGAGTATGGTTGTTTGGGGTGTCCCAAGACTGGCTAGTTGGGTGTCAGTAGTGTCTTAATATATAACTGTGATGCATGCTGGGGGAGGGTGGAGTTACTTGGGCACTAAGGGGAGGCTGAGGAGATCATGGGGAATGCCAGAGAAGCATTGGGGATTTCTGAAGAAGCATTGGGGATCTCTGAAGAAGTGTTGGGGGTTGCTGGAGCAGGCACTGGGGGTAGAGGAGTGTTATAGAGGTTGGGGGAGGAAAGGGATGTGCTCTGGGCTTGCTGGGTTTGGTCAGAGTAGGTCCAGAGGCAAGGTGGGGTTCAGGAGTGGGTCATGACATCACCCCCCCTTCAGCATCAAGACCCTTTGAGGCATAGGGGAATCTCTGAGGGTTGGCAGTGGCATGGGAATTGAAGTTGAAGCATGACAACTTCTTCAACTAGAAGCTCCCCAGAAAAAAAATAAAAGGGGATCAAAACATGTCCAGCCTACCATTGTTACCCTCCCATGGCCTCACCCACCACACCCAATTCATCTTCATCATCTCCAACCCCCCCCTCCATCCAACAAGAATGCTGTCAATGTCTGGGTGGAATATGAGGAACATCAAGCCAGGTACAATTGGCAGCAGGATTGGCATTGGGTGGATGCCATGTACTGTCATTGTAAGTGTTCCAGTCTAGAGATGAAGCCTACTGATCTTCATGTAGAGTTGTTCCTTGCAGTGGCTGGGCCTTCTGGGGGCCCCTCTCTTCCTGGGGGTCCAGAACTGCCTGCTCATTTGGTCTCTAACCTATCAAGTCAACCCCTTAGGCCAGTGCTGGGGCCAGGGAAGGTACAGGTCATCCCAGAGGCCCAGTGAGTGAGGCAGGGGGATGTTATGGCAGAGAGGTTTGCAGAGGCAGTGGGGCAGATCTGGGGGCCCCCCACCTTAGTATGGTGTCAGGCAGAAGCCTCAGTAAGTCATTACTCTTATGGTCATTTATATGCTCTCAGCTTACTAAGGGCACAGTACATAACTTGTGCTTGTCATAGGGAGGCATGCAAATTCAAGGAGCTGGTAGTGGAGTCCTGTCATGATTCTTCCATGTGTCTGCTGTGTCATGCAAGGCACAAGAGGTGTTTGGTTTCCCAGGAGTGGTGGGTGGTAAGTATTGCTATAGAGCAGGGGTGGGACCAGGAGTGAGTCTCAGAGTGGCTGATGGAGAGGCACAGGGGTTGAGTGTCCAAAGGTGCATTATAGGTTATGTGCTCCAGGGCAGAGGGTGGGGAGGGGGAGGGGCAACCCCACAGGAAGGTAGGGCCATCATGGGGTGGACATAGGAAGGGGGCCCTGTCATCCAGGGACAAGGAGAAATGCAGGGCATCTCCCTTACCAGAGGTGGGGCTGAATAAGAGACCCCAGGAAGAGATGGTGATGGCCAGTCCCCCCAGATCCCACATGTACTTGCTAGCATCAGGGGCATTAGTGGTGCATCCCCAGGGGAGCTTTAACCTGGTGCCAGGGCCTAGTGCTGAGGTGTTGCAATGGTGGGTGGCCAAGTTGGAGGGGCAGCTGGCAATGTGGAGAGAGGAGCTCCAGGGGACCTGGGAGGAGAGTGAGGCAGTGTGGTGGGATTAGGAGGCAGCATGGCATGATCACAAGGCTGCAGTGAGGGAGGCTAGTGTGAGGGTCCTGGAGGTGTGGGGGCTTCAGGAGCAGTTGGGGCAATTGGAGATGCACTCTGTGGGAGTAGTGGAGCAGCAGGGGGCCATAGAAGTGAGGGGGCACCAGGTGGAGGTGGAGGCAGGGAGGAGACAGGAGGAGTGGTTGACAAATGAGGCCACATTGGGGCAGGGTGGCATTATGCATAAGTTCTATCCTTCTCCTTCTTGATCCTGCTGACTTTCCTTTCTAGATTGGGTCCAGGAACACTGGATCCTATTGGACAGGGCCTCCACTGCCCTTGTGTTGATTCAGGATGGGTTGGGGTGGATGTCCCAGGATTTCCCTCTAGAGTTGAGGCAGGGAGTGGATCACATGGGGAGGCTACTGGTGGAGCACTGGCAGAGAAATTCTGTGGAGCCCAGGTTATGGTGGGAGGTGGCAGTGGATGTGGGGGAGGTTCTTCCAAGTTACACAGAGAACATGGTGGTGGTGACAGCCCAGATGAAGGTCAATCTGGCAGGGGAGGGTTTGGAGGGGAGGGTTTTGGAGGAGGAGGGTTGAGGGGGCTGTGGTCCAGTGCTGGCAAGCTTTCTTGGACTTTTCCCACTGTATTATATTTGTTTATATATTGTACTAATAAAATCTGTAAATAATGATTTCTCACTGGTTTTTGTGTGATTTTTGGCTTGTATAAGGAAAAGAAGTGAAAAAGGGGATATAATTGGTACTGGTGGGAGTTGAATTCCTACTGAATCTAGAGGTGGGGTTAGGCCCACTAATGCCATCTGTTTGTGCTAGTCCTGGAGGTCCCAGAGCTTGGTGGGATGTTGCCAATGGAAGTCCTGAAGCTTGGTGGGGGCTCCAGAGAGGTTCTTCTGGGGTTCCCAGGTGTTGTCCTTGGGTCCATAGCCTTTCCAACAAACTAGATACTGGAGTTGTCTGTGGACAAGGCAGGAGTTGAGGATATGATGAACTTCATAATGGTACTCATCCTTGACCTTGACAGGTGGGGGTTGGCCTGGGCATTGGCTGGAGAAGGGGTCTGAATCATACTTCTTGAGGAGGCAGATGTGGAAGATGGAGTGGAGGCCCTTCAGTCCTGAAGGTAGATCAAGCTTGTAGGTGTGAGTAAAAGACCTTTCAGAGGATCTTGAAGGGACCCAGTTGTTTGTGGTCAAGCTTCATTGAGGGTCTCCAGGTCTTGAAGTTGCATTGATCAAGCCAGACAAGGGTACTGGAAACCCAGTTGGGGGTCATTTCACATTGAGTGTCAGTGTGCTTGGAGTAAGCTTGGTTGGCAGTGTCAATCTTGTCCTGGAGGAATTGGTGAAGGGACTGGAGGTCTTCAGCAACTTTGTGGGTGATGTGCAAGGGGATGTCCTTGAGGGACAAGGTGAGCCAGGAATTGTGGCCCTTGTTGGTGTAAAATGGGGAGACCCCAGTGGCAGAGTGAGGGGTGGTTGTTGTAAGTAAACTTGGCCAGGGGCAGTTCTGTATGCCAGTTGTTCTGTAAATAATTAACATAGAGGCAGAGGTACTGCTCTAAGGTCTGGTTTACTCATTCCATTTGTTCATCAGTCTCTGGGTGATAGGTGGTCAATAGGTTGGTCTTGATTTTAAGCACCTTGCATAGGGATTGCCAGAATCTGGAGATGAACAAGGAGCCATGGTCAGAGACTATGTCATCTAGAAGTCTGTGCATAGAGAAGATGTGTTTGAGGAACAGCTTGGCAAACTCCAGGGCATTGTTGGTGGTGTGGCAGGGGATGAACAAGGCTTGCTTGATGAGTCAGCAAATCACAATGAGGATGGCATCAAAACCCTCAGATTTGGGGAGTTTGACAATGTGGTCCATTGAGATCAAGGACCAAGGGCAGTGGCTGATAGGAAGGGGCTTCAGCAGAGCATATGGGCAATGTTGGCAGACCTTGGCTCAGGGACACAGTTCACAGGCTTATACATACCAGGTGACATCCTTCTTCATTCCTGGCCAAAGGTAAGTCCAGCAAATCAGTTGGAGAGTCTTATGCATTTCCAGATGTCTCCAGAGCTTGTGGTCATGGTGCTGTAGGAGAATGTCGAGGTGGATGGACTTGTGGTCCAGAGTGTATATACAACTATCCTAGAGCAAGAGTCAATGGTCCAGAGATAGTGTGAAGGTTGCATTGTGGTTTGGAGCATTGGTAGAACTGTCCTAGGGGTCATGCTGGATGAAGAAGGCATCTGGAGGGGCATTTTGGATTTGGTGAAGAATTCCTTCTTCATTCATAATTAGTATAACATGAAGATGTTTGGGGGGAATTATCATGCAGTGGTTGAAAGCATTCTGTTTGGCCTTGAACAACTTCTTTGGATAGATGTCCAGCCTTCAGATGAGGGTGTCAGGTTTTGCTCTGAGTCATCCTGGGCAGTAGTAGATGGTGAAGTTGTACTCAGATAGTGTTTTGAACCAGCAGGCTTGTCATTGACTGAGTTGCTTGGTGGTCATGAAGTACTGTAGGTTGTTGTGGTCTGAGTAGACTTGTATGTGGTGTGGGGTTCCCTTGAGGTAGGCCCTCCACTGCCAGAAGGCTTTAATGATTGCAAGGAGCTCCTTGTCATAGATGTTATAATTGAGCTCCATGGAGATCATCAAGCAGATGTAGAAGGCAACAGGATGGAGGTCCTTGCTATTGGAACCCATTTGTGAAAGTATCCCAGCAATGGCATAGTCAGAGGTGTTGCATTTGAGTACAATGGGGAGAGTGGGGTTGAAATGATAGAGGACTGGGGCAGAGGTGAAGGCCTTCTTCAGGAGAGTGAACACACTCTGGCACTTACTGTCCCAGTCCCAGGGAATGTCCTTCCAGGTAAGTTGGTTGAGAGGTTTCATGATGCTGAAGTAGTTGTCAATGAACCAGTGGTAGAAATTAGCAAAACCCAAGAGGGACTGTACCTTTTTTATGTTCCAGGGTGGGGGCCAATTGAGGATGGCCTCAACCTTTGCCAAGTCCATTTGTACACCATCTGGAGTGATGATAACTTCTAGATACTCAACCTCAGTGGTGTGGAAGAAGCACTTCTTGAGTTTGGCATGGAGGTGGATTTCTGGAGTTATTCTAGAATGCATCAGACATGACTCCAGTGATCTTTCAGGGAGTTTGAGTAGATGAGGATGTCATCTAGATACACAATAATGAAGATGTCATTCATGTCATGGAAGATATTGTTCATGAAGTACTGGATGGTAGCAGGGGAGTTCATCATACCAAAGGGCATCATAAAATACTTGAAGAGGCTGTAGCAGGTGCAGAAGGTGGTCTTCTATTCATGTCCCAGAGTGATCCAGACATTGTTGTAGCCAGACCAGAGGTCTATCTTGGTGTAGACATTGGCACTGTGGAGGTGGTCAACAAAGTCACTGATCAGAGGAAGGGGATACTGGTTCTTTCTGGTGACTTTGTTAAGTCTCCAATAATCTACACAAAGATGGAGGGAGCCATCCTTCTTCTTGGCAAAAAGGACAGGGGCTCCAGCAGTGGAGATTGAGGATCATATGAAACCCTTTCCAAGCATGTCATCAAGGTAGTCTTTGAGAGCTCAGAGTTCAATTTCTGACATGTTGTAGATCTTGCCAAAAGGTGGGGAGGCACCATCTTTGAGATCAATTGTGTGGTCATAGGATTGGTGTGGGAGAAGTTTCTTCATGCTTCCTTTGGAGAACACATCAGCAAATTCATGGTACTCTAGAGGAACTACTTTGCATAATATTTGTTCCTCTATCTTTGGAGTCTCAGGTGAGGTGGTGCTAGCATGGATATGTTCTTCTGGAAGTGTTGGGGTGACCTGGAGTTGGAAGGCAGGGGTGCCATCCTGCAAGATCCATGCAAAAGAAATGGCACCAATGATTTTGATGTCAAGGGCTTCCAGATTGATGGTGTCAGGTGTTGGGAGTGCAATGGTGGGGGCCAGGGTTGCCAGGGGTCAAGTGGGGTAGTTCAGGCCCTTGCACTGGTTGTGGGGAATGTTGGAGGGAAGCCATTGAGGTGTGCCTGCAGGAGTTCAGGGCAGGGGTGCTTCTTCCTCCTCTCTGGGGTCATCTATAGGCAAGGTGGGGGTTCTGGTGGCTCCAATGCTGCTGGGGGTCAAATTGGAGTTGTTGGGGTCATAAAGAAAGTAAGGGCAGAGAGTGATGATGGCTGCCAGGCAGGCTTTGAGGCCAGAAAACCATATAGTGAGGTCCTTTCAGTCAATGTCAGGGTTGATGTTATGTAGCCAGGGTAGTCCAAGCATGATTGGGGTCACCTCTGGAAGTTGGGTAACAAGGAGGCAGGTCAGGAACTGCAGGCTATTATTGAGGGTGAGGGAGCCAGGGTAGAATTTGGTGATTCCAGAGGTGGTGGATCTTCTGTTGAACAGCTGTAGCTCCAAAGGCATATCAAGGAGTTCATGGGGGAGGTTGAGCTGATTGCTGACAAAGGTTCTGGAGGCTCCACTGTTGACAAGGGCAGGGAGGATGGCAGTGGAGTTACCAAGGCAGGCATTAGTGATGAATGATCATGTGAATTGTGAGCAGAGCTGCAGAGGGGTTCAAGGAACATCAGGGGTGACTTCCAAGACATCATGGATGAGAGGAATGTTGAAGGGAACAAGTCCCAGGTCAGGTGAGTTACCCCAATGGAGGCAGAGAGTGAGACTTGGCCAGTTGATATAAGGGTTGGTCACTTGGAGCCAGGAAAACCCAAGGACAAGGGGGGCAGAGGCATGCAACTTCATGATCAATAGTCAGAGGTTTTGCTGTTGCCCATTGGTGAAGGTGACCCTTGTTTTTACACAGTGAGTGATGTTGCTAGTGGAGGTCAGATTGTCATCAAAGAGTTTCAGGGGAATTGAGAGGGGAAGTCAATGGGGAGGTTGTAAAGCAAGTGCTGCTAGAGATTCATCAATGAAGTTGTCTATTGCACCACTGTTGATCAGGGTGGGTACAGAGTCAGGGGAGAAGGGGAGGGTGGTACAAAGGAGGAGGTTGTGGTGGAGTGTGAGAGGAGGTGTGCCAGGAGGGTGTCTGGAGCAATTACCATTGCACAGAAGAAAGTAGCCAGGGCAGGGAAGACATCACAAGTCTGATCTGCAATTTAGTGTGTTTTTAGGACCTAAACTGCCAGGTCATTTTCTATAAACTTATAGTCTCAGTCTTTCCTATCAATGGTCCAGACAGCATGTTCCATCACCTAGCATTTAGGGCAATCATTAATGAAATGGCCCTGCTCATCACACTGCATACATGCCCCTTCCTTCTGTCAATGTGCCTGGGTCTCTGCTGGGACATTGATTCAGGGCCAGTCCTTGATCTGGTTGGTGCATAGGGCCTCCTAATTGTCCAGGGGATTGTCCAGTCTGGGGAATCATCGGATTCAGGGTCTGCAGGGTCTGGGGCATCACAGAGATCAGCAGCATTAAGCTGGGTGGGGGGTCAAAGTCTGGGAGGTTAAGTGGTGTTGGCCAGGCCTTGTCTGGGAGAGAAGCAGGGTGTGGAGTTAGCAGGCATTGCAGGGGCAATGGTTTGGGAGTTGCTGGTTGCTCTGGGCTGCCAACTGAGGTTGCTGGAGGGGTTTCAGTTGTTCCATAGGCCTTGGTTTTTGCTCTGGTCTTCCCAATAGTGCTGATCAATCTGGATGACGAGTGCCTTATATACATTGTACATGGGCTGCCTGAGTGCAAGGTGGAGGACATCCTTAATCTGTTGTGGGAGGGTGCAGTGAAGAGCAAATCAGAGTGCATTGTAGTTCCAGCCAGTTTCATAGGCCTCCCATTTGAATCAGATGATGAAGGTCATGAATTGTTCATTGTTATGCATCCAGAGGTTGTAGAGGTTTTTTTCCACCTCTGCTACAGTGTCAAATACTCCAAACTTACTGGAGAACTCCTGTGTGAAGGCAGGCCAATTGGAGAGTACTGGGTTGTTGGGGTCAAACCAGAGCAGTGC
>JAGGAV010008083.1:0-17648 GCA_017657295.1 Termitomyces sp. DKA64 | reverse complement strand
TCCCCCAGACAGCAATGGGTTGAGACCTATGTCTGACAGCATGACAAGGTCCTCTGCTCCCTTCACCTCTCCCCCACTGACTTTGCCAGATGCACACAAGCCCTCCTTGTCAGCCTGGGACACCATAACATCTCCAGAACACCAGAGATGTGAGTGGATTGCCTCTTAACCTTCTATGAGTGGTATCAGCAGGATGACCTCCTTGAGAATGTCAGGAGGACCCTTGAAGTTGACTCCAACCTCTGGAACAAACTCCATGCCCTAATCAAGGAGATCCACACCAGCCTGAATCCCCAGCAATTCAAGGACCCCTTGGACCCTGCCCACTTCTTCCATGTACAGTGAGAAGAACCTACCAGAGCACAAACAAGAGCCCCATCCCTATCCCCTGCCAGCAGGAAGACCTCAATGCCATGTCTGACATCCTGAAGTCCCTCAACCCCACTGGAGGACTTTCTGATCAACCCACCACCCCCACCTGGGATCTTTCCACCCATCCCAGGGCTAACATCATCCCTGATGCCTCCTGCACTTGGGATTGGACCACTGAACCTGAGCACCATACCTAGAAGGCACCTCAACCCCTCCCCAATTATGACTGCCTACCCACCCACACCCTCTCCTACATCAATGAACTGAAGGGCCAAGGTGAGGTCTAATCTTTAAGACATTGAAACCTCTGATTAAAAGCATACCCACAGCACTTGAGCTCCTTGATACATATATTAAGATCAGTGACACTGTTAGATGGACAATTTAAGCAGGTGATCACTCAGAGATACAGGCATACAAAGCTAGGTGGTGGCATGATCTGACACATACATATGACAGCATGATGACCAAAAAGTTTTGACAAGCAGTGTAGGTATGGTTTTGAAAAGAAAAGTAAAAATGGACAAATTTGGAAAGGAAGAAGTGGAGCAAAACAGCAGGAAGAGGATTTGCAATCCAAGCAAGGCAAGTGAGGGGATGCAAGTGGAGTAGCAAAAGCATATGTGACCAATATATGCATAATATTGATGTACAAACCTTTTTGAAAACAAACATGCAAGAGGGACAAATTAACAATCAGATGTACTTTGAAGGAACTGGTTCAGGTCATATGGTGACATCTAGGACAATATTTGCACAAGATAAAGATATAAAAAGTAGATTAGATAAGCATTTGTTCAAATAAACATAGCAGGATACAGACATCCAAATGTTTGATCACATGGTGCACAAAATGCAAGATAAATTTTCCATGATATGATTGCCAGTAGATTAGATAGATAGAAAGAGAAGCATTCAATTGAAGTAATTTGACAAATGCAGTCACATGGCAAACAAAAATCAGGACAAAATTCCCATGGTACAAACTCCTTGAGCTCAATGTTGGTTTGAATGAATGCAATCACATGGTAAACAAAAAACAGAGCAGTGCATAGAATAAGTGCCAAATTGTAGATACATGGGAAGAAGGGTCATATGGCAAATGGAAAAAATATTAGATAAGCATTTGTTTGAACAAACACAGTCACATGGCAAACAAAAAACAGGACAAAATTCCCATGATACAAAATCCTCCAGCTCAACTTTTTGTAACACCTCAATCTATTCTAGATCTTGGAACTGAACAAGTTGTTAGAAGCTGGGATGATACCGAGACATAAATCACTCCCTCTTGAACTTCAAGATCAGATCATTGATGATCTACAGAATTATCCCAAGTTACTCACCATCTGTAGTCTTGTATTGTCCAGTGGTTCAAACATGTTCATAAACATCTGTTTTCCAACTTCACCACTTACATCTATGTCAGACATGGGAAGAAAACTGCCAATCCTTGGCAGTTTTTGAAGCACATTGAAGCACCTTACTCATGTCTTAGGCTGTCTATTCATCTTTTTCACATTGTTGGTCCCAATAACTTCATATATAAGTGCAAGTCAAATAGATTCTTCTTAGTGGATTACAATGCCCTTTCATGCTGACTGGAAGCCATTGTTCCTCATTTGCCTTGCATCCACAAGTTAAAACTGGATTTGATGACCTGGAACATGATTTTGCAAGATAGAAAGCCTCTGTTAGGGCCATTTCATAAAGTTGTCTCTCTAAACTGGTTCTGGATGTATTTGGACCATTTAGATGACTTGATCTTATTTTTGAGCAAAAATTTCAATGGACTCAAGGCATTGCACATCAATGAACTTAGATTAAAAAGCCTAGTTCAGATTTGAGCAGTTCAGTTATCAGCATCCCCATCAGTCTGTATTCTTGCAGGACTTCATACTATTTGTACAAGATACAACTACACCCTTATTGCCAGCACTATCTTCTGACATCATTCCCACACAATATATCACTACACTCAAGTGGGAAATGTATGAGCAAGACATGTTAGGTCCTGTTGGGTCCCTCATCAGAGCTACAGCACCTACCCTTTCTACTAAAAATACATATCAGACTTTACTATGAATCATACCAAGGTATGTAAACAATAAATCAGCTTTATTTTGGATAAACACTCATTGAAATGGCTTCTAGACTTTGACCAGATTCCATTTCCAATCTCTTCTAGTCAGAATGTTAAGCTGAAGCTCCTACAGTTCCATATCTGCTTCTATCCTGTTGAAATTGTGTGGTTAGAAGAAATCATTGGCTCTGCTTCTTTGTTACATGGACTTGAAGAGATCTGCCTCTGCTATAAGTCATCCCAGGTTGACACTCATTTTGATTTTGACTTTCAACATTGGAATACATTTTAGTCAACCAAAGCATGGCTAATATGAAGGTAGTCCTGGAGTTTGATGGCTTGCAGAGAATGCTTTTCCAAGATGTATTCATGAAGTTGATGCCAGAATTGTTAAATTCTGTGGGTGGATTGTGAGGTGGGATGTGAGTAGCTTGCATGAGCTGTGAGTAGGAGTAAGTGTATGTACTGATAAGTAACAACTACAAGATAATACACAGTAGCTAGGTGCTTTGTACACATCCATATTCTGAACTGGAGCTATAAAGAGCTAATTGGTGTGTTGAGGAGAGATGTCAAAGCCAAATGATATACAATGTAGGGGACTCAAGTTAGCTTATGCCAGTGAGAGAAGCTTAGCAGAAAGCTCTAGGCATTTCAGGAGGGCTGATATGGCCCTGTCCCACAAGTAAATGGTAAGTTGAGGGAATGTATTGGGTGGAGTGGCACCAGGGTTTCCAACCATACCATAAGCCATCCTGTAGAGTAGAAATACAGAAGTTGATACTACAAGCACTAATACAGCTGTATTACAGGTTATAGCTCAATTATGGCTTGCATAACTGGCATAAGATTGTGTAAATCTAAATAAATAAGCTCTTAATTAAACAAGGATGCTGTTTAACAATGATAAAGTGTTATAATGGTTCCTGGTTTGAGGGTGGTACAATGAAGTGAACTAGTGTCCCTGCCCCCAAAATATGCATCCCACAGCAATGACAGAGCCTGTAAATTTATTTGGGGTCAAATAGTGATCAATGAAAGTGTACAACACCATACCAGAAATAGACAAAAGGTCATGAGCAAGATTGAAAAGGTCAGAAAACTGTGAACATTGACCATGCCACCACTTGATTAGATCATAGCCAAAGAAATCCTCACAAGAAAGCTTGAAGTATTCCTCAAGCTTGTTCATGGGAACCCCAGGTTGTTGGTTATAATGAGCCATGAAATTGACCAAGTTCAAGTCATCAGCATGGCTTGATGCTGGCATTGCAAGAGCCTGAAAATGTGAAGAATGTGCACAGAACTTGCCTGAATAATGATGGGAAAAGTGGTCATGAATCTGCTCCTTGATAGTTTCAAGATAAGTCAGTAAATCTGCATTGTCAGCATAATGTAATTTCATCCCTGAATATGAGATCCAGGGTCAAGCACTGAGAAACTCCCTTGAACATCACTCAAGTATACAGAAGAGGGATGTTGATACAAGCAGTCCAGATATAAAGTGGAGACTCACTAAACTTGTAGCAACTCTGCCAGAATGGTCTGCTTCTCAACTCCTATAACCCTGGATTTTACTTGATGGAGAGCTAACATTGACTTTTGTCTTGTTATCAATGAAGAAGCTGTGATAAATTGCATAGTTGCAAAATGTGCCAGTGAAGGCAAATCCTCTTTCACTTCCTATAGTGAATCTCTACAAACAGCAATATCTTGCTTGCAAGGATACCAATGCAGCAGAAATTGCATATCAAAAAATGCTCTTGTCTTTTGTTGCAGAACATGACATCTCTGGCCAAAAAATTTGCTACATTCTTTTTGGTTGTAAACTCACTCAATCTCTTTGACAATACATTTTCTCTTTGTATTTCACCAAATGCAAGTCAACAACTTGCTTTCAAGCAATGCCCACCTGGTCCCCATCCTGATGCAAATACTACTCTATTGGAATTTGAGTCTACAAATGTGGAAGGTGAGGTCCCAACTAAACCATACCATTGTCAGTGTTTGGCCACAATATTGTCCTGATCCTGCACATGAAAAGGATTATAAAAAATATTGCTATGCACAGATGATTCTTAATTATCCCTTCAAAGTTCCTGAGGACTTGCTTAATGGATGTACTACTTGGAAAGAACATATTAGCCCTACTGTCTTGATCTTCACCATTTCCACAATGTCATACTTCCAACTCTGAATGACAATGATGAATCTGAGACAAAAAGTCTTCTTGTGGAACCAGAAGAATATTACCAAGCTGAGGATGAGAGAAAATGCATGTCTTCCAAACCAAGCTGTGATAACTATCTGCCAAACTTGGTTTTACATAATTATGAACATTGATTATGATGGGTGTCAAAGTGCTCCTTTGGCAGTTAGCATCCCAGAAACTTCTTGATGGCTTGCTGTCCAAGTCAAAGAATCACCCAATGATGATGTCCAAATTTTCCCTGATATAGATTAAGCCAATCTCAAAGCTGAGCAGTGGGATGTCTTTCAGGTCATGGCTAAATCCAAAAAGCTGCATGCAAATGATAGGGATCCAAAGCTGTCACAATCATGGATCAAGGAGATGGGCCAGCTGGCACTGGGAAATCTGGTTCAGGACTATCAAGTCTCAAACACAATGACAGTGAAAAACTGCTATCTTTTGCCACTCATCTCTGAACTTGTCAACAAACTTTGAGGTGCATGCTACTTTACCAAGTTGGACATCCATTGGGGCTACAATGTATGCGTCAAGGAGGGAGACAAGTGGAAGGCAGTATTGTAAGCCAATCATGGACTTTTTGGACCACTGGTAATGTTCTTTGGTCCCACTAATATCCCAGCAACTTGCCAGACAAGATGAATGCCATTTTCTGTGATCTGATTGTAAAAGGTGTTGTTTGTGTGTATCTTGACAATATTCTCATCTATCCCAAGCCCTTGAAAGAACATCATTGGATCACATGCATTGTTCTAGGATGCCTCTGCCAACACCAGCTCTACCTTAAGCCAGAGAAGTGTGAGTTCAAGCAGACTAAGGTTGAGTACCTAGGTTTGATCATCTTGCATGAAATGGCTGACATGGATCCAGTCAATATGTCAGGTGTAGCCAAGTGGCCTGAGCCAAAGAACAAGAAGGGAGTCCAAGCCATTCTAGGCTTTGTCAACTTTTACTGGAGGTTTATCCAGGATTTCTCTCACCATGCTCATCCCCTCTTTGACCTCACTGTCAAGGACACATCATGACAATGAGGGTCCTTGCAGCAAGCCGCCTTTAATGCCCTCAAGCAAGCCAGTGCCTCTAAATCAGTCCTCCTATTCCCAAACTACAACTCCACCTTTCATGTCAAAGCAGATAGTTTGGGCTTTGCTACAGGAGGGGTCCCTTTCCATCAGTCAAAGGAGGATGGCAAGGCATCCCATAGCCTTCTATTCAAAAAGCCTCAATGCAGTACAACAGAACTACAAGATCCATGACAAGGAGATGCTTGCCATTATCCAATCCTTTGAAGAATGGTAGCATTTTCTTGAAGATGCATGGCACAAGTTTGAAGTTTGGACAGATCACAAGAACCTTGAGTACTTCCACATGCTAAAGAATCTCAATCATAACTAAGGTTGCTGGTCTCTGTATCTGGCCAACTTTGATAGTATTTTACATGATTTAATCAGAATTTTAAGTACTTCCAATCCTTCATGCAAACATCTTTCAAAAAGTATGAAACATTGAGACAGTTTTCTGAGCCATTGTATATATACCTTGTGTATAGTCTGGAGAAAAACAAGGAAACAAAGAACAGGACCAAAAGCTACAAAACAGTGATGAGCCTTGCTTATTTCCATCTGCATACAGCTGCTTGAACTAACATATTGTTGGGACCTTAGGAGCACATTTGACTTATGACTTCACACCATAAAGGAAGTTCCTCCTTGATCCCATTGACAATATCCAAAAACTCAGATTCAGAATATCAGTCTCCATTAGGCTTGACAAGTCAGCCTTCAACTTCCCCTTTTTTGACCATGAAAAATGCAATGTTCTGTGGTAGTGAAGGGAAGTAGTCTAGATTGTTCATACTTGTCTTGTAGTGCCATGATGCAATTTTCTAATTCATTGAGAATATTTGAATGTACTGGAGGTCCTTGAGCCCTCCAGCTGTCTTGACCTGGTGAGTAGTTGAACTTGCTGGGCTCTGAAATATTGTCTTCCATACTGTGTCAGTAGGATTCAGTACCTGCATAGGACCATCTGAGTCCTTCCTCAGGTTGCCAGGTCTACAATAACCTGATTCCATTGCTGCAGCATATGAGAGTCAAATGTCCATTTCCAGCATTGGTTTTGGAATTTGTCTATTTTAAATTCTCTGCTTATTAGGCTGCAAGGGTTCTTTCTGGTCCCTTGCCTTTCTGCTTTATATTCATGTTAGAAGATGACACTGTCACCGTTTCTGGTAGTCTTGGGCAATGCTCACACAGTCTTTTCTGTTTCTGAGGGCTTTGCTACCAGTGGCTCCCCTTCCCAAAGAGTATTGTGGATACTGTTCCTCATAAGAGCAATAGTGAGTAAGTAGGCAGATTTTGAGCTGCCTTGACCTCTTCTTTGTCCTGCATGTCCTCCATCATGGCTCTCTTTGTGCCACTCGCTGCTTCTTGTTATGGCACTTTTCCAGTGCAGATCTGGCCATCAGCATCTGTCAACACCAGCCTATGAGCTGGAGTTGCCATACTGAATGACCACACAGTCATTCTTGAAATTAAGGAGGATATTATTCACCCTCATGAATGTACTAATAATTACATTAAAGTTGCCAATGTCAACATAGACATTGCTGTACTCCCCAAGGACCTACACACAGTCACCCTGGCTCCATAGCAGTTCACACAGAACAACTAACAGTCATTCCAAGTTAAAGAATGATAGGTGTGGCTAATGGAGCTACATGTATTCCTGCCACATGGGTGAAGGATGGCACAAGTCCCAAAGTGGGACTTCCAGAATCCCACAATGTCTATGCCTTGTGGCCATTGGTTTGCACCCTGGCAATGAGACATTCCTGGTCTCATACAAGCAGCCACTGGCCCTAGCTTGACTAGAGAGATGCCAAACGTGCAGTCGTGGCTGACGTTCGCAAATTTGAAGTTTACGCACGGGCCACGGCCTTGCAGGATACATCCATTTGTATCTCAGGCTTGAAACGCCGCGGGTACCCCAGCTTGAATGGAGAGATCGAAACGCTCGTAATCCCCGGGTGAAATCGCTGTCATTTCCCGGGGGAAGGTAGGACGTCAATAGGTGTGCATCTTGAAATGAAAGCTAGTATGCTCTATTCTCCTCCTTACGTTCCAAATTTCAAACACGCTGATATCAGCTACGCACAACAACACGTCATCCGGATGTATTATCTTTATATCCATCAGGGGGGGGGGGGGGAGAGGTAATCGAAACACACGACGCAGAAGCATCAACGCCTCCCTCAACGGGCCACAAACTCACTAAGTTGAGTCTTCGGTATCGCCGCCGGAAACGCCTTCCTCGCCAATCTCGTGCGGGTCTTCTGCTCGTACGCGTACGCGAAGCCGATGAGGTCGAATTCGGAGAACGCCGTGCCGAGGAAGGAGAGGCCGAAGGGGACGCCGGGCGCGGGGTAGACGGTGTCTGGGCCCGCGCGGCCGATCGTGACGTTGTCGCTGAAGAATCCGAGCGGGACTGGGAGGAAGGAGGGGATCAGAAGGTGCGGGCTGCGCTGGGGGATGAGGACGGACCGGTGACGATGGGGTACCCCACGATGGCTGTGGGTCCTGCGCGTGAGGAGATGGGTTTGGTGTGGACGGTGGAGACAACGAACCTGCGGGAACTGTGGTTATTCCGTCTGAGGGGAGTACTAGGGCGTCGAGATTGTGGGTCTGGAGAGCAGCGTCGATCCCTCGGGCTCCACCCAGCTCGCGGTCAGCGGCGAGCGAGGAAAAATAAGCAGCGTCAAAACCATCTGTAGCTTCCGCTTCAATCAATCTGATGAATATGTACCTGAGTACGGCTCAAAGTACGCGATCAAGTCGGATTCTTACGTCGACTGGTCCATAAATCCCGCGGGTTCTTCGAGCGACGGATTCTCATTATTGAAAGCGATCAAGTCTGCTAGACTTCGTACGCCAGAAGGATTCGATTTCAGACTTGCGTAGTAGCTGTTCAATTGCACCTAGGTAATAAGCGGATCAGTCGGAACGACCGAGAGACATATCGCTCTACACGCCTTGAAGTCGACATCGAGGACGACAGTCTCGTTATTTGACGCCAGAATGTCATCGGCCGATGGTAAATCCGCAGGATCGACAATTGTAGCGCCAAGACCCCGCAATACAGCCAGAGCATCTTCGAAAGCGGACGAGACGTCCACGGACCGGCCGTTGATCGTGGCGTTGAGGAACACCCGCCGGGGCACACCGATTCGTTTGCCGTCGAGCGCACGCTCGTCGAGGGCTTTAGTAAAGTCCGGGACGACTTGTGGTTGTGCGAGAGTGAAATTGTCGTTCGGATCTGGGCCGGCTATGATAGAAAGGACGATCGCAGCGTCTGTTATCGATCGTGCCATTGGCCCGACGGTATCTTGGTGTTCAGAAATCGGTACAACTACCAAAAAAAAATTTTTTTGAATCGAAATCGAATGAATTGTGGATTATAAGAGCGGCGGTCCTCACCCCCAGCGCGCGAAGTAAGCCCTACGGTGGGTTTTATACCCGCGATGTTATTCTTACTCGAAGGACAGGTGATACTACCGTCTGTCTCTGTCCCGAGCGCGACTGTTACCAAGCCGATGGACGTAGCGATACCCGAGCCGGAAGACGACCCGCACGGATCAGCGTTGGGAAAGTAAGCGTTAGTGGACTGGCCGCCTCTCCCAGACCAGCCAGACGCAAGGTTCCCGCGGAAGTGGGCGAATTCTGAGAGATTGGCTTTGCCTGGGTGGGGTTTGAATGATGACATGGATTAATCGAGGGTATGGGGCCTACCGAGAATGATAGCACCGGCCTTGCGCAGACGTTTGACGACGCCAGCGTCGTCGGGAACGACGGACCCGAGGAGACTAAACGAGCCCGCGGTGGTGTTCATACCTATCATGGAACGCTTAGAACGTTGGCGAAACACGAAAGTATCAAGTCACCCTCTGAGGCGATGGTCGCGATGTTGTCCTGAATTACGATGGCATGATTTAGATCAGATGGAAGTAGATTTGTTTACCTTTAGTAGAATCGGTATCCCGTGCAACGCACTTCGAGGGCCTTGATTTCGACGTTCAATGTCAAGCGCACCCGCGATAGCAATCGCAGACGGATTTGTCTCGATCACAGCACGAAGAGCCGGGCCTTTGATATTGACCTCTTCAATACGAGCTAAATAAGCCTGGAACATGTTACGGGGATATCGGCCAGCCCAACAACGAACGCACCTTGACCAAATCGACACTCGAAAACGTGCCGGCGCTCAGACCAGCTTGTAGTTCAGCTATGGACGCCTCATACAGATCGGGTAGAGGGATTGATTTTTTAGTTTGGGGAAGTGGCAGCGAGCACGAAGGAAAGATGAAAACGCAGCAGGTGAAGAGTAAAAATGCGGAAATTATCATGGCCACTTGGGAGTTTGGATAAGGATACATAGGAGGACGGGTGTTATTTGTACTCTTTCGAGAGGCGTCGCATATGCTTCAAGGAAGATTGGAAAAGATAGCAAGAGAATAATGTGACATGTTTTGGGACAGTATGTACTGAGAGCCAGAATAAAAATGGATACTGGCAAAGATAAGGGCGTCCGATTAGCAACATGTCTGATGCCTGAAGCGGAAAACGCGAGATAGCAGGAGAATAAGATGCCCGATACGGCATGGGAATGACGTGCGCCGGTACAGATTGGGTGATGTGTCGCACAAGGGGACAGTCTCAATAGCTCAGTGGTTAGAGCATGCGATTGCAGTATTTGCGGTATCGCGGGGTCGGGTGTTCAAATCACTCTTGGGACTTCGAGAGTCACTGTTACGTTATGTTTTTCTTGTTGTTTTCTTTTGATCGACGGCATGCTGCGGTTCACGTTGGACGATGTGCGGATGGGGCCGTTTGGGCCGCGGACGGGGACGCTGACGCTGACGCGGGCGTCGGGCCCCACGGTGACGCTGAACACGCCGACGCTGCTCACGCCGACGTCGCGCGGCTGCATCCCGCACCTCGCCCGCTCGCACGTCCGCGCCAGCCCCGCCATCGGACTCGTCCATGTCCCCTTTGAGTCCTTGTCAGTCCTCCCGGCCCTCGCCCGAGTTGGCTCTGCTGACGTCACACAGTCTGGAGCAGACCCCGCCGGTCGCCACACTCCACGCGGGCCCGCACGCGCTCCATCGGTTCCTGGGGTTTGAGCCAGACAGACACATTCTCGCGATGAGCGCGCGTGATCCGGCCGATACACGGGCGATGCCTCCGAACGGCAGCGGGTATCTCAGTGCATACTGTCTTCGCGGCGTACGCAAGGTGCGTGTGCTTTGCGCTGTTGTGCGTCTTGTCGTGTTGTGCGCTGTCGTGTTGTGCGCTGTCGTGCCTCACGCTGTTGTGCGTCTTGTCGTGCTTTGCGCTGTCGTGCTTCACGCTGTCGTGCTTCGCGCTTCCCTACTCACACCGTGCCCAGCTCGCGCCACAAGACTGGACGTCGCACGTCGCCGCCTGCACGCCCGACCTCGTCGTTGCCCTCGCCGACTCGCCGCAGACGTTCTCCCAAAAACGCCTGACAAAGAGCATCGAGCGGTCCCTCGCCTGGCTCGCTGCTCTCCTCGCCCCTCGCTCCCACGCCCCTGCGGTCCTCGTCCCCCTCGCCGGCTCGACCGACCCCCGCGCCCGCTCCGCATTCGCCACGTCCCTCCTCGAGCCCTCCCCCGTCGTCAATCTGCCCACATACGACGCCGGCATCGCAGGCTACACTCTCGACCTCCGCCCTCTCCGCTCGTCCCCCAGCACCACCTCCCTCCTGCACGCCTCCCTCCTCCCCCTGCCATCCACCAAACCCCGCTTCATCCACGGCACATCCAGCCCCCACGACATCCTCCGCCTCATCCGCGACGTAGGCGTCGACGTGCTCGACGCCCGCTGGGCCATCGACGCCGCATCCTGCGGTGTCGCGTTGGATTTCGTCTTTCCCGTCCAGGAGGCCCCGAACAATGCAAAAATAGACATCGGGCACAACCTCTACGACACACGCTACCGTCTCGACTTTCGTCCTCTCTCCCAATCCAATCCCTGTCCATGTATCGCCTGCTCGCCCTCCCCACCCTCATCCCGCATAATCCACGGTCCCCTGACCTCACCAAACCCATCCCCGACTCCAACTTCACCTCCATACACCCGCGCATACATCCACCACCTCCTCCACACACACGAAATGTCCGCACACACTCTTCTCGTGTCCCACAACCTCGCAGTAGTCGCAGCCTTCCTCGCCGCTGTGCGCGCCGTCCTCGTCGATGCTACCACGGCCCCGTCGTTCCCATCGCACGTGCAGCGCTTCGAACAGACGTACTGCGACATCGATGCGGACGACAAGGCGGAGAGCGTGATTTCACAAGCTCAGACAATGTGGGCTGCTGTGGAACGTGCCAGGGGCCGCGGGAGGTTGAAGAGGGAGAAGGAGGCCGGTCTGGAGGCGGAAGTGTAGAGAGTATTGAATACATGGCAGAATTCCGTGCGCGGGGTAGTTGGAAATCTAAACTTACTTACGCATGGGTAGATAGAACGCTCAAAAAAGGCAAAGTGAAGTAAACTCCGTGCTGGTGTGGTACAGCGGTGCCACATGGATAACATGTATGCGCCACGCCACGACAGCGGGTTCTTCAATTCCAATGTCCCCCCACTATACTACCTACCTTCTTTTCTTCCCAAGTTACAACTTTACACATGGTCCATATACATCAGGTTGGACAAGCAATTGGGAATCGGGGTGCCTTGTTTACCCTCAGCAGCCATTCTTTGAGTCTTTACATGCATCTTCAGCACTGGATCTGTCAAAATAGCAAGTCTGTCAGGGGACTGGTCTGTAGCAGGCTTAGTCCCTGACCATTGGCACTCTACTCCTGGCCACTCTTGCACCTTCTAACAACCTCACCATCTTGGCTCTATCTTAGCTGCCCCTGTACACACCCTATTACATACTTGTCTTGGCATTTCTCAGCAGAATTACTGTCACTTACATAGCCTCTACTGGCCTAAGTCAATAGCTTATAATCAGCAGCCCCCTCTCAGTCAATAGGTGTATAGAGTGGACTGGGGCATGAAACATCCCCCAGGCCTGACAATAGCATCACTTTTGGGTCTGTTTATTAGTTGGGACTGTAAGCTTGGCCAGTGTGGCCCCTTGTCTTCTGTCTCACCCTCCACCTTTATTGCTTGCTGGTTGCTGCGGACTAGAGAAAAGAGTGACAAACACAAACCAGCAGTATCCATTATGTATAGTGAGGAAAACCTGAAACTATATCATGAGATGTGTAGATCCTGAGGATGTAAAGTCAATGAATGAATTTGGAACAGATCAGATGGAGAAACCACACATATAGATACAGATAAATTCATGATTTTGAGGTCAAAAATCTATAAGGTCTCAATCCATCCTAGATCTTGCAACTGGATCCCTACTATTATAAGTGCAACTGCTAGAGGCTATCCATAGATAGATTCAGTACTGTACAGCATTACAAGAACTTGAGGATGAAGTACTACTAAAACCTTGTGAATTTCTAGTATGTGTAGGTTACATAATATTATAATATAAAAAAATATTGGTTCTTGTTCGACAAGAGATTAGCAAAACTCAAAAGCACAAGAGTGTTTAAAAATGAGTGTGATGTAACAAACATTAGGTCATGTATGGTGATGTGGGCTACAATGGAAAGAAAATGGGAGCAAGGAAAGTCAAGAAGGGAGTGGGATTTGAAGTAGGTATAGAAGCTGAGAAGGTGTAGAGAAGAACAGTGTGGAGGAATGAGAGGAAGGAAGTGTGGTTACACAATGCAAAAATTGTATGTGTAAGTGAGGTTATGAGAAGGGTATAAGATCACACTTACCGCAATATCAATGTGTATGCAATAGATTTCAGGATGTAATCCAAGCATGCATGATGTGGAAATGGGCCATTGTTACTGATTAGACAAAGATGAAGATGGAGACGTGAAAAAATGTTTGCATATTTTGTAGTCACTTATGAGAAGATGGAGATGGAGACTCTGCAGTCACATTTTGACTGTATAATCATATGCAAAAAGGTAGTTGGAAGATTTAAGCTGAATGACTGGGTTGAGACAACAGGGACAACTGATGAGGGTTAGAGAGGAAGTTACAAGAAAATTTGTTAAGCAGGGCCAGTCTAATGGAACAGAGTAGGAAGGAAGGACTTGGTGACTGCAAGACTGTGAGACAAATGGTAAAACTTCAGTGGACAGTTGAAAACTGTATTGTAATTGTATATCTACCTGTGAGATAAAAGTAAGCTACAAGATATCAGTAATATATTGAGTCAAGAATATGATGGTTGAACACTGAGGCATAAGATGTCACTAAGCAATGTAATGGCAAGTGAGTAAATATCTGTGGTTATGTCCATATATTGTTAGGTTCTGCTGACCATGGAGGCTCAGATAAGTCCTTACTAGGTGGACACAACAACTACATGCACCTACAAGTACTCCATGTGAAATCTGGGAGCCAGGAAGTATCAAGACAGCTGGGGAAATGAGCAGAAGGGGTTGTGTGTAGGGATAGCAAGTGCCAGGGCACAAGGAACAGAGTTCTGGGGGTGGCTATCAGGGAAGCAGGGTTGATGGGGTCATGCAACTGAAGGGAGCAGGACTGGGACTGGGGAAAGATCAAGCATGGAAATGATCAGACCTCAAGGAAGATCCAGAATGGAGTTTGAGAAGGTAATGGAGTGGATGAGATTTGGAAAAACTGGAAGTTGTGAGGATAAACAAGGAGACATGAGAATAAACTGAGAGACTGTAGAATAACTGGGAGACTGAGAGGATGGACTGGGAGACTGAAGGATGAACCAGGAGACTGAATGGCATGAGACAAGACAAGAATGAAACAAGATAGAATTGAGAAGACATGAATAAACATGAGAAGACATAAAGAAATATGAGAAGACATGAAGAAATATGAGAACTGGGACATGAGACAAAAAAGGGGCACAATTGTAGGTAATATCAAGACTACTATAACTGATATTACTGTACAGCTTAAGTAGTGGCAGAGAACTCTTTCCAGAGTTGCAGATCTAAAGAAATAAGCTCATTGGGGCCACATGAGTGTCAGTTATCATTGTCTGAGTGCAGGATATGTCCCAAGACTTCTGGGTGTGATGTGGTGATGCTTTGATGTGGATTTGTGGTGCATGATGCCAGCCAGGGGCTGAGAGAAGTATTGGGGCTACCCAGGTCTTCAGTTGAGGTCAGGGAAGTGACAGGGCTTACCAGGGGAAGTGCCAGGGCTTTGACAGAGAAGTGTTGGAGTCTGCCAGAAAAGCATTGGAGTCTGCCAGAAAAGCATTGGAGTCTGCTGGAGAAACATTGGAGTCTGCTGGAGAAACATTGGAGTCTGCCAGAGAAGCATTGGAGTCTGCCATGGCAGGTGCTGGGGTTGGGGGTTGGTTGTAGGGGCTCATGAGGAGTTGGAATATGCTACAGGGCTTGTTGGAGTTAGTTGGTGCATGATCTAGGGGTAGGCCTGGGGGTCCAGGGACAGACTGTAACACATATCCTCAACACACCCCCTCAATGTGAACTGCAGATTAGACAGCACCAAGAAGTTTACAGAACTTTTCAAACTTGACCCAAGCAAGAGAATTGGTGAAATGTCTGTGATCATATCAGAGATGGAATTATAGTGGATTTGGATGTGCCCAGAGGAGACAGTTTGACAAATGAAGTGAAAATGAACATCAATGTGTTTTGTACAAGCATGAAAAGTGGCATCTTTGAAGAGTCAAATGGCACCTTGATTATTGCAATATAGATTTGAAAGAATTGGAGAAGAGTAGAAAAAAGAAAACTCTGCAAGCAGTTTGTTGATTCAGGTGATATCCTTGGTGGCATGCCTGAGCACAATATATCCAGATTCCATGCTGGAGAGGGTAATGACTGGTTGCTTTTTAGAGCTCCAGAAGACAACACCATATCCAACAAAGAATGCAAATCCTGAGATAGAGTGTTGATGCAAGTGAGAAGCCCAGTCAGCATCAGAGTAACCTGAGATCTCAAGATCAGGGCCTTCAAGAACCAATTTCTTGTCAATAGTTCCATGTAGATAGCAAAAACCACATGTAACATCTATCATATGGGTAATCCTGGGTGTATCAAAGTACTGAGAGAGAGTAGAGACTGCAAACACTATATTGGGGCATGTCATGATTGTGGTGTACATTCATGATCCAATCATTTCATGATAACAGGTTTTCTCAGCAGGTGATGGAAGGATTGGCAAATGGAAGGAGCATAGGGGAAGTTGGCTCCTGGTTCCATAGGCATAAACAGAAACTCAGGTGTTTCCAAGATTGAAACATTTGATGACTTGCTCAATATAAGCTTGTTGTCTGAGCATGATGATTTGAGTGTTCAAATCCCAGTTAGGACAGACTCCTAGAAGCCAATTGATTGGACCAAGGTCAACAATCTCAAAGTGTTTTCCAAGCTGCTTTGGCTATCTCCAGTCACCTACACAGCCATTCCCATGCCTCTGCCACCCATTGATGTGCCACACCAAGCAGAGAGGATCCTTAGACTTGTTCTCTTTGGATTCCCCTCTGCTAGGTGATTAGTTACTATTTTGTATTGTCTATTACATCTCTGATATACTTTGGATTTCCCTCTGCTAGCTGTGTGATTTAGCTGTTGCTCCCAGAGGTTGCCCTTACAGCAGAACAAGTCTCTTATCCTGGTCTGGAAGCCCCTCATAGCCTGCACAGAATCTCCAAGCCACTATCTGTCACTTCCTCACCAGGCTTAAGCACCTGTGGAATTCTATGTCTCAGCTGGCCAATCAAGATACTCCCTTGGAGGCCCTGGCCCCACAGGATGAGGCCTGGACTCACCTGCTACACCTAGAGAACCAGGTGCAATTGACCCAATCTTTCCTCATGCATCACACAACCAAACTCTCCATCCTCTGCCAAACCACCAAACTCATCTCTCAGTTCCTCCAGGCACTACTAGAGCACCTGACCCCTACCTCCATGCCACTCCTGGCCATGTAAACACCCCCAGTGGCTCCTGTCACCTTCCTGGCAGCTCCAGTAGCCCCCCAAGCATGTATTCCCCATCACACACTCCCAGACATGTATGACAGCAACTGCTCCAGTGGAGAGCATTTCCTCCAGTCCTGCCTCACATACATCCATCTCAGCAGGGATGCTTTCAATTCCAATATGTTGAAAATAGCCTGGGTTTTGTCATACATGAAGACAGGACATGCCTCCACCTATGTGTTATGGGTGTTCTGATGCCCCAGAGGTGTCAGGAGTTTTGCAGATTGGGCAGCCTCCAAAAAGGACTTTAGGGCAGAGTTCTTTCTGATCAACCCTGCCAAAACTGCTGCCTTAGTGCTATATGACTGGGAACAGTATGGGCAAGGAAAGCAGATGCTGGACAAGTATATTGACTCCTTCTGGGCACTAGTCAAGCAAGCAGCCTACCCTGATGACCTCCAACTGTGCCTCACATTCTAGGATGGCTTGCACCCCATGTTGCTGGAAAGCATTGACAACCTTGCCAAAGGCTGCCCAGATGGTGAGCAGATTGCCTCCTGGTACAGAGTGGCCTGGGATCAGTGGCAGCTCATGGAGATTTGATGGGAGCTATGTTGCATGCACCCAACACTGCCCTGCACCTGTCTCCACTTTCTGGTACCCTGCACCTGCTCCCCCAGCACCCACCTCTGCTCTGGCCAGCTCTGCCCCATGACCCTTACTGCCAGGCATGCCTGTGGATGTCAATGCCACCCAACAGCACCATGCCATGCTGCTGCTGTGCTGGAGATGCTAGAAACCCATGCATTTTTGCACAGCATTGCCCATTGCATCTTGAGGTATGTTACCTCTCCATGGCAGAGCAGGGGGAGCTTCTCCTGCAGCTGTTGGCTGCAAAGGACATGGCCAGAGACCCTTCACCAGATGAGCTGGCACCAGAGTTGA